>JAJAGP010001433.1:0-193596 GCA_025084515.1 Ancistrus triradiatus
GAATAGCTAAACATGCCACACTTGGCACAGGGAACAAGCACAGCAGAAGCCATGTTAGTACAATTAATGAATTAAAGGTACTTAGTTTCGGGTGGTGTTGTGGGGTGCCGAGTGAAGATATGGTTCAGCTGCAGTCAATGGTCCAATGCAATGCTCGATTAAAGCGTTAATACAAGTTAAATCAATACAAAACGTCACAAAAAACTAAGTCTCAGAAAGAAAGTGGGAAAAGACTGTAAAAAGTTATAAAAACACACACTACTGCAAAAGAAGACGCAACTCTGGTTGTTAGCTAATGGCTAACTACTGCGAACACAAAACCTGTAAAGTTACTAAATAACGATTAGCGCCAAAAAAATATAATCCGCCGGTACGAGAATAAAATGATTAAGATGTTGTAAAAACCTACTATATATACGATTATATATGATACAGATGCGATCGGGAATTAAAATATATCAAAGGTAATAAGCTGCTAGCAGCTACGAAATGGCGTCCTGTGTGCAACCGCGGATCAGTCTGGGTTGCCAGATCCTCGCAATCCTCGCGTCAGTTCTCTCAGCGTTCTCTCAGCGTCAAGAACAGTACAGTGTTTACAGATATTAGTGTTAGAGTCCACCATCAGGGAAACACTGAACAGCAACGATGTGTATGGCAAGGTTACAAAGAGAAAGCCACTGCTTTCAAAAAGAACTGGAGCCAGAAGGTTTTGGAAAAACGTTTTGTGATGGATGAGTCCAAAATGAAAATTTTTGGTTTAAACGAGAAGCGTTATATATGGAGAAAAAGCACTTTATCCATCAGTGAAACATGGCGGTGGTAGTATTGTGGTTTGCTGTTTTGCTGCATCTGGGTCAGGACGGCTCGCCATCGCTGATGGAACAATGAATTCTGAATAACAGCAAATTCCAAGGAAAATATCAGGACATCTGTCCATGAGAAGGTGGGACATGGAGCAAGAGAACGACCCAAAGCACAGAAGCTGTTCTACCAAAGAATGGTTAAATAAGAATAAAGTTAGTTTTGGAACTGCCAAGTCAAAGTCTGGACCTTAATCCAATGTAAATGTTTTGAAGGAGCTGAAGCGAGTAGTGAAGATGTGACTAAACCCACCAACATCCCAGAGTTGAAGCTGTTCTGTACGGAGGAATGGAATCAAATGCACTTTATCTCGAATACTTTTATTACTTGTGTGTACATCTGACGATGTTTTTGTTCATATGTAGACAACTCTTAAGGGGTTCACAAACTGTCAAGCACCACTCTGTGCAGCTGTGATGTGTGTATCTGAGTTGTGTTGGTGGTGTTTGTGCTTTGCTCTGTGTATACAGGGGCATGCAAACGTTTGGGCACTCCTGGTCAAAGTGGTTTGTAATTGGCATGTTAGGGTTATGGCTTGTTCACAATCAGGGTTAGGAAAGACCAGGTGATGCAAATTTCAAAGACTCCTCTAACCTAGTTCTGAAAAACAGCAGCCATGGGTTCTTCTAAGCAGCTGCCTAACAGTCTGAAAATGAAAATGGTTGAGGCCCACAAAGCAGGAGAAGGCTATAAGAACATGGCAAAGCGTTTTCAGGTTGCCGTTTCCTCAGTTTGAAATGTAATTAGGAAATGGCAGTTAACAGAAACAGCAGAGATCCAGATAAGGTTTGGAATACCAAGAAATATTTTAGAGACAGCTGTTTGAAGGATTGCGAGAAAAGCAAATCAGAACCCCCGCTTTACTGCAGAAGACCTCAAACAAACCTGCTGCATCCTCGCCTTGGAAAAAGAACATCTAAACAAGCCTGATGCATTTTGGAAACAAGTCCTGAGGAACAATGAGGTTAAAATGGAGCTCTTTGGCCGCTAGGTACGTTTGGAGAAAAAAGGGCACAGAATTTCATAAGTACACCTCTCCAACCATTATGCATTGGTTTGGATCAATCATGCTTTGGGGTTGTGTTGCAGCCAATGGCGTGTTAAACATTTCACAGGTAGAGGGAAGAATGGATTCAATGAAATTCCAGCAAATTCTGGAAACGAACAACCTCTGTTTAAAAAAAAAAAAAAAAAGCTGAATTTGAAAAGAGGATGGCTTCTACAACTGGATAATGATCCTAAACACACCTCAAAATCCACAGCAGACTACCTCAGAAGGCTTAAGTTGAAGGTGTTACCATGGCCCTCAGTCCTCTGATCTGAACATCATTGAAAATCTGTGGATAGACCTCAGAAGAGGCCCAGGGATCTCACAGAACTGGAAGACTTTTGCAAGGAATGGATGAGAATCTCAAACAAGAATTGAAAGGCTCCTGGCTGGTTACAAAATACTTGCCAAAGGGGCTGCTACTAGGTACTAACCATGCAGGGTGCCCAGAGTTTTGCTTTAGGCCCTTTTCCTTTTTGGTTATTTTGAAAATGTGTAAGGTGAAAATAAAAAGTTTTTGCTTAAAATACAAGGGAACGTGTCTTATTTAACGTCATGCCTTTGGAGGTCATTTCATCTTCAACTAGCTTAACTGTTTACAGTAATGGTAGTTTAGCAGGGGTGCCCAAACGTTTGCATGCCACTGTAGGGCTGTGGGTGTGTGTGGTGGTGGTGGTTGTTGTTGTTGTTGTTGTTGTTGTAGGTTCGGTTGGAATCTCCTCCGGCTGGTTCGTGTCGTGTTTTTGCATATGTATGATGTGCTGTGGTTCACAGCAAGGGCGGCTTTAATGAGCTCGTCTGCTCCTCACACTCCGACAGAGACTCCATCCTGCTGCTCACTGCCTCTGTGTGTGTGTGTGTTTGTGTGTGTGTGTGTGTGTGTGTAAGAGAGAGATTATAGTCATCATCGTCAGAGCTGACTAACCTGTATCATGGCTGCTTCTTGCTTTATCCTGATTGTAGTCACTCTTTGTTAGTGCTTTCTTGAAGCTGTGGTATGCCAGCAGGGTCAAAAGAGCCCAGTTTTACAGACTTAGCTTCATTAGCTTTAGCTTGGTGTATTTTTAGAAAAAAATACTGTGAATAATCTATCTCTCAAAGACTTGTCTTTATTATTTCCATCCCATAGCTTTTTCAATCAGTATGTATTGGTGTTTTTCTTTTTTTCATATTTCCATCCATCATTCCTTTCTTTTTTCCCCTGCCCTTTTTTCTTATTCATTCTCATTCTTTGCACTTTTCCTTTTTACTGTTAATTCTTTTGCCTCTTTTGCCTTTTTTTTTGTTTTGTTTTTATTTCCTTCCTTCATTTATTTCTTCCTTCCTTCCTTTGCTTCTATTTCTCTTTATTTCCGTTTTTTCTTTTCTTTTTCTCTCCAATTTGTTTTCCTTTGCACTTAATTACCTTTCTTTCTTTTATCTCTTACTTGGTTCTGAGTTTTCTCTTCTTTTCTTTTTGGTTTTTCTTCTTTCATTTCCTTCCTTTATTTCTTGTGCATCGTGCCTTTCTTATTTCTTTATTAGCTTTGCTTTTTTCTTTATTTACTTTCAGTGCCTGTCTAATGACCTTATTTGTACCTAATTCTTTCCTTTCTGCTTTATGCGTTTTTTTTTCTCAATCTCCTCTTTATTTCCTTCTCACAGTTTTGCGTCTTGTGTTTCTTCGTTTTATTTGTTCTTTTACTTTCCCTTCTCCTTCCTTACTTGATATATTTTCTTCATAACATTTTTAGCTCATTATTTTTATCTTTGCCGTTTCTCTTTTTGACCTTCTTTATTTTATTCATGTTCTTTTATTCAAGTTTTTTCATGTTGTTTTTCATCCTTGCTGCCTCTCCTTTCCTCCTTCACCTTTCTTCTTTACTACCTTCCATTCATTCTTACTTTCTATTTCTCCTTTTTCCAAATCAATCCTTACTTCTTTCTTTCTCCATCTCATTTCTTTTTTACTTCTACTTTTATTTCTTTTATCCTGTTTCTTTCTTTGCACTTCTTACTTAAATACCTTTCATTCCTTACTCTCTTTTGTTCCAGCTTTTCTCTCTCATTTCCTTTCCTTCGTTCATATTCATTTTTATTCCAAACCCTTTCTTAAGTCTTTTTTTTTCTGCCTCTTTTTTCCTTCTTACTGCTACTTTTCTTCCCTTGTTGCCTTTTTTGTTTACACATTTTTATTGTACTTATCTCTCTTGTCCATTTATTCATTATAATTTGCTCATCTCTTTTGTTACTTATTTTTTCGATACTTGATTTTGTTTCTCATTTAATCCAAAAATTCCTCTATGTCCTTGTTTTTACCCACCTTCCATGCCTTCCTTCTAATTCTCCTCTACTTTTTTTTTTATCTTTATACCTACCTTCCTTCCTTCCTTCCTTCCTTCCTTCCTTCCTTCCTTTCCTTCCTTCCTTCCTTCCTTATATGGGCGTTTTCCTGTGTCCATCCTGAGTCTTAATGAGAGAGTGAGATGTATGGATTCTTTATTAATCCAGGTGTCCTTGTCTTTCTGAATGCATAGCAGTATGTGTTTCAGGGATGTGTGTGTTGTGTGTGTGTGTGTGTGTGTGTGTGTGTGTGTGTGTGTGTGTGTGTGTGTGTGTGTGTGTGTGTGTGTGTGTGTGTGTGTGGGACCTCACGCTGCCCTGTTGCTAGGCGATGGCAGTCCACCTCGTACCCCTTCTGTTTAGTGAGTCTGGTGTGGTTGGTCGATGGGGATTAATGTGCAGCGCCCGGGCCTCGCTCCATCACGGCACAGCGTCAGCATCGATAGGCTTCAGCCGATAGGAGCTCAGTGCAGAAACACTCGGCCTCTGCGCAGCTCATGGTGACAAAACAGCGTCAGACGAGCTCGTCTACGTGTCTGCATTTGGTTCGTGTGGGGGCAGGTTCGGCGTTCCATCTGCTTCATATGGACGGAGGCTGAGGATCAGCACGGGGCAATCATCATCAGTCATCAGTCACGTGCAGATGATGTGCAGTCATGCCTCAATCACCGAGCCCAGTGCTGCTTATTACAAGCAGTGCATCTTTATAGCACCCTAATGGGCTTAAAGAAAGAATTACCTCACATATTACCAAAAGCGTTCAAATGAATGAATGAATAAATATAAAGGAAACAATGAATAAATACAATCTAATGGCTGTTCGCTAACCCACCATCCTCTGTTTGAGGGAGAGATGGCGTATAGGGGGATCATCCCCTGCCGCTGCAATAGTGACCCTAGCTGTACTTTCCTACACCCTGTGGCTTCCACAACAGGCCCTGGGTCCTTAGAACCTCTGTTCGAACCAAACCCTGAGCTTGCAAAGGTCGAGTGATGTTAGAAGAACCCTGATGGACTTGTCCAGGTTGGACTTCTGAACCTGTTACGACCCTGACCAGGCCAGGATGAGAGTACATCTTCAAACCTCAGTTTCTTTGAAGCCGGCCCTTTGAATGCAAGTTTGCCCCAAGCTGGTAACTTGGAATCCCAGAGCTGGGGTTTGATCTCATAACCTTATGATTAAGTCACCCAGAGAATCCTTCTGATTTTCCTTCTAAGAGTTATACAGTAACGTTTTGTTCAACTTTTCTTTATTTCTTCTTTTATAGAGAGCGATAGCAGGGCCTGCTGGTTTGTGCCTGGGTCTATACTTTTGCTCGCTTCATCTTTAACCTCTTTGCCATTGTTAGTTTTGTCAAATTTACTATGTTCCTATTTTAAATGGCTAATTAAGTTCTGGAGCTGTTCCTACTTTCGCACTGCAGACATGGCTATGTCCAAAATAGATACCTGCTCCCTCATTAGGGTCCCTACTTCCTCTTTAGTATTGCACTATATAGGATTAGGGAGTAGCACAAAAACCACACAACTGAGATCGGACACTTCCTTATCATGAACATGTGTCAGCATTTTGTAAACAGACCCAAGAGCGGCTGAAGTTGTTTGAGCCGTGTGTTGCTGCCGCACGCTGCACAAGTCAAATGTGCCCGGAGGAGAATCGGTGATATGAAACAAATTCAGTGCATTTCCATGTTTATATCTGAAGTCCATTTTTTTTATTATTATATCGCAGAAATCATAGAGCCCTAGTTGTGTGTAGCCTTGTGTCTGAAATTGAATCCACAGCGTACAGCCTTGCGTACATTTTTGGGAGCTTTTACTGAAGCGTGTGTGGTCAATCGATACGGGTTTTTTAATGGCTCATGCCAATATTTAGAGAACACGAGGACCGATGGCAGTTTTTCTTTTTTGCAACTGATTAAACTAATATTAATGATTGAGACACAGAATTCCTGAACTTAAATGAGCATTTATTCAAGTTTTAATTGCACTGTTTGCAGTCTGTCTTCTATTTTATTTTTTATTTATAAAATAAAAGTTTTGCTGCACTTAACAACAGCATTTATTACCAGATAACAGCATTTTCTCATTTCTGGGGAAAAATGTATAAAATCCTTGCAAAAAAATTGAAAATGTTAAGAGTAGTGCACATGGTAGAGCATCTTTTTGTTTTTTAATCCCAATCCCAGGTAAGAGCAACGAGTTGTAAAGTTTGTGTTTTCTCATAAACGGATCGGTAGTGCACATGAGTTCTCTCGGCGTCTCTTTGTTTTTTAGTCGCTCGGGGTCGTGCCAGCTTATGAGCTGCAAGTTGTATTTATTTTATCTGTCTTTACTGTGTTTTCCTTTGGACCTCCCATATTGTTATTCATGTGCTTTATTCAAGCTTTTTGCTTTTGTTCCTCGCTGTCTTTGTTTTCATCCTTCACCTTTTTTTACTATCTTCCATTCTTTCTGACTTATTTCTGACTGCTGACTTTTCTCCCAAATCAGTCCGTCTTTCTTTCTTTCTCCACGTTTTGTTTCTTTTTTACTTCTACTTTTTCTTTTTCTCTTTTTTTTTTCTTTCTTTGCACTTTTCTTACCTTTCATTTCATTCTTGTTGTGCCTTTTAGTTTTTTTATTGCATTTGCTTTTTTGTTTCCCTGCTTTTTTGTTTCCCTGTTTTTCTACTTTCTAATTTTCCTCTTTGTTTCCTTCCCCAGTTTTGCACTTTTTTGTTTATTCATTTTACTTATTCTATTTCCCCTCTCATTCTGTAGATTATTTTATTTGAACTTTTTTTCTTCCTTTTTTTCCTGACATTTTTATTGCATTATTTATTTGTTCTTGTCTTTTTGCTGTCTGTATTTCTCCCTTCACCTTCTTTCTTGTTTCTTAACTTACATTTACAGCATTTAGCAGACGCCCTTATCCAGAGCGACTTACAATTGGTACAGTCTTACAGTCCTTGTGGGTTAAGGGTCTTGCTCAAGGACCCAACAATGGCAGCTTTGGCTGAGGTGGGATTTGAACCCTGAACCTTCTGGGCCAGAATCCAGTACCTTAACCACTAGGCTACCACAGTTCATTTTTGTTCCAAACCCTTTCTTAATTCTCTTTTCTTTCTCCCTCTTTTTTCCTTTTTTTTAAATTGTACCTAAAGCTTTCGTCTTCTCATAAACCACTTGGTCCTCACTGAACGTTCTCTCGGCATCTGTTAGTTTTTAGTTGCTCAGTAGTCCCAGTTCATAGGCTGCAAGTTGTAATGCAGGAAAACAGTCTCTCTGCATTTTCTCCACTATGTTAGAATATCGGCTGATGCTGATTATCTCAATGATTAATCGGTCCGTCACTAGTATAGAGCCTGAGAGAGATGCTTCCTTGCTGAATCGGAGCGATGCTTCGTTGCTATGAAGGGATGAAGCCTTTTCAGAAGAGGTTGTACCCTGACCGTCATGATTCCTTTTTGGAGTGCCGTGGGACGAGGTTGTTCTGCAGCACCGAGGAACAGAAAATCTTTAAAATGCCACCTGTGGGCTTTCAGGTGGTGCTGACCGAGTGTGAAGCAGCTCTTATCGTACACCGAGCCTCCTAATAGCTTCACACACTGCTTCACACCTGCAGACCCTAATGACCGGCGTGGCAAGGTGTTGATGTTAATTTCACACCATTAGCAGCGTCTTCAAGGATGTCCAGTCCACACACACACCGGCACGGAGAAGCGGAGGTGTTTGCAGAGCAGGAACTGATCCACAGATGTTCTGCTGATTCCTCTAAATCTTTTCAGCTTAATGAGTTCAATCCACCGGATTTCACACACACTCCCACGCTGTCTCCGCCTCCTGCACCCTGTTAACTCGCGTAATACGCGCAGACGCAATATCAGAAGAACAGCTCGGTCTAACACACCCGCGCTTTGATGTGTGAGTGGGCATTACTGAGGAGCTGATCTGGCAAGTTCTCTAAGAGCATTATAAAGCGATTCCACACAACACTGATAGCATCACGCACTCGGTGTGGTCTTCTGCTGCTGTAGCCCGGCTGCTTCAAGGTGGGACATGCTGTTTGCTCAGAGATGCAGAGGGGGGGAGAAAATGAATAATTTGATTATTTAATATAAAAAATTGAAGTTTGCATCACATCTTTCTGTGAGGTTATTGGTTGGTTGCAAAGTAGAAATCCGATTATTGCCTGGGTCATGTAAACCCGGAGGTTTAAATTTATCTGTACTCCAGTGTATGGAAACTCCTTGCTGATCATACAAGAGTTCATTCAGCGTCACTTCATTACTCCATCATTATGGTTCTGTCTTTATTCAGTGCTTTCAGATCAATACACAACCCACAAACCGGCCCCTACACACACTGTGGCTGTGTGCTGTGGCTCAGAGGATATGCAGTGTCGCATTTCACAACCTTTGCTCGGTAAGACAGAGGGAACTGAGGACAGAGAGGAACAGGGCTCATGCTGTTTGTGTCTCCTTCCTGCTGTCACGCCACAGCAGATCCTCCTGAACCTCCAGTTCAAACGCGAGAAGGAAATCGAGAGAGGGAGAGCGAGAGAGAGAGAGCGAGCAGGTGTCTGAATGCAGGATGGAGAGCCTGACGCACTGCAAATAACTAATGATAAATAAACAAGCTCAAAGAATGAATCAGATCCGTGAACAGCAGCCTCTGATCGATCAGTGGCATTGGTTAGGAAGTCATCGGTCAGGATCTGAGCTGAGTGCAGAAAACCTGTCACAGGTGCGAAATGAATCTATTTAGGATCCTGCGTCCGCAGGAGAGCCGCTGAAAATCACTGGACGTTTTTGAGCAGAGCCAGGTCTCGCACTGATTAAGGTTTTATTGCTGTAATTAGCTGACTGATTTAAAAGTCAGCGGTTTGTTCTTCAGAAACACTGATCATTCGTCTTCCCATATAGTTTGTACTGTACTGTGTTAGTCCGTTCGTGCAACCTGTGTACGTTTTGGTTCTTTGAAGGCACACCCTTAAGGGGACATGTATAGTAATGCCGTCCTTCACACCAAGTCCGAAACTGACGTAACTGGAAATGCCTGTTCGAATTTCTGCATGAAAATCAGGCTGACCAATCAGAGCTTGGTTGTCAGGCAGAACAGCTCATCCTGCTAGTAGAAGAGCATAAAGAAACATGGATATGACTCTAAAAACATGGATATGAAAGAAAAGATCTGGTGGAAATGAACTGAAAGGCTGGAGAATGAAGTTGATAAAGCTCACACGGACTTTATCTAAGTGTTTATGATCACAAAACACACATACTAGAGCTTCCTGCACTCATCTTTGCTCGTGTCTTTGTTTTTTTGTTGACAATGTGAAAGAGACACGGAGAAATCTCCAACACATTGAGAGAAGGGAAATTAAAGAAGGAAAAAGTGGACGTTGAGTTTTCAGAGTGTGTAGTCAAAAACACTTGGTTTTTTGTGTGTGAAAAGGCCTTAAAGTCTCTCTCTCTCTGTCTGTCTGTCTGTAGTTCTCAGCAGCAGGCCTTCCTCCTGGAGAACGTGCCCTGTAGGAACGCGAGCTGCAGGGAAGTGGGTCGTTCCTTCCTCGTACACTGGGACCAGTCGGACCTGAACGCCATCCCGAAGGCTGCTGTGGCCACCTTTTTCGACATCTACGAGGACGTGAGTGCCCTTCTTTTTCTTTTTGTCCTCATTTCTCACTGGTGCATGTTATTGTGCCTGTCCTGGAATTCACCATATCTCTGGATCGTCTCTCTGCATGTTCCTCTCTCTCTCATTAATGAAATCTGAGGTGCCTGTACCCGCCAGTGCTCTATCACACCTATAATTGCCCTCTCCTGCGTGTGCCCGGGCTCTGTCCTTGCCTTGTTACTCTAACGAGGCAGAGAGCGATGTTGCCTTCGCCTCTCTCTCGAGACCGGTGTTCCTCTCAGCCGTCGCAGGTTCCAGAGCTGTTCCCGTGGCGCTTTAGGTTATTTGAGTAGTGGAACGTGAATGTAGAGTACGTACTGATCCGAGTTCTGCTGCCTGACCCCCTTCTGACCTTCCACACTTTACCTGATGTTACTGTCAGTTTTTTTTCCACCTCCAATTGCTGAGTGGTGCCTTTGTGTTTGATAGCCATTTTGCTGCCTTCTACTCCATGGCATATTTCTTTCCGGGGTTGCCAGATCCAGCGAGTTCATGGAATAAGAGGACAAATAAAGCAAAGCCTTTAGAAATCGATGACCTGGCAACCGTGGTAAACACTGAATATAATGGGGTAACTGGTGAACATGCCATGAGTAATCTGGTCTGCTCTCTCAAGCAGATTTCTGACTACTCTCGGATTAGTAAGTGCATGTAAACACACTCGACGTTCATTTTTCTTCTGATTCGTGACTCGTGGTAAGAAGTTCCGATTCCTCTGTGCTCTGAGTTTGCTCTCATTTCTGCTTATCAGCGGCTCATCATGGGCGGCAGCCCAAATCAGATTACGAGCCTCCTCCCTAAGCTCCATTCCATCATGCGCCCTCATCTATCACTCCCCCAAACCCAGGACTGCGCTCTGGAGCGGCGCCCGTGCCCGAGGTCTGAGCCTCTCACAGGTCCTCCTAATAAATCTCAGCGTGTACGCAGGTGATTAGCGGAAGTTTCTCACATAGACGTCTCCATTTGATTAGGAGAAACTTAAGATCTGTTGATGCTGATTTAAGCTCCTGAACAGCTGTGCTGGTTTAGAGATGAATGAATTGTGTTAAAATTAAGGAATTTATTTACTATTCATTGACTTTATCCTGCTGTCGGAACAAATGTCCCCACACTGATCGGAAAATCTGACCTTTAGGGCTTCTGAGGTTCGTTTCCTCACCTCTGTCAATGTTTGTTTGCAGAAACTAGATCGGAAGAGACAAAAAAAGTTGTTAGAGTCTCGGACCTGATTTGACTTGTTATCGGTTTATTAAAATTTGCAAAAACGTGTCACATTTAGCTTTAGCCCCTGCACCCTTTAGATTTATCAGCGAACATTGATTTCATTCGTTTTGGGGCGGTGTTTTTCATTTGAAGTGGTTTGTTATTTTATCCGGTGTTCACACTCTTTAAATCTGACTGTAGTACCAAGGCTCAGAGAATCAACCTCATAATGATCCCATAAGAAACCCAGTTAAATTCATAATAACCTGTAGCTGAGAAGCATTTACATGAGCCCCAATGCAATTAGGATAGCATGTAGACGAGATTCAGTGCCTGTCTGGTCATATAAAGCAGTGCATGTCTTACACACACACACACACACACACACACAAACACACACACTATCATATGAACAGTATTACGAGTGTATTATATTAACCCACTGTTCAGCGTTGGGATCAGGTTCAGCATTAGAATAACACTCAGGATCAGTGTTAGTATTAGATTCAGGATCGGGATTAGGATTAAGCTCAGGATCAGCATTAGATTTAGGATAGGCATTTGGATTAGACTCGGATCGGGATTAAGATTAGGCTAAGGATCGGCATATGGCTCAGGACCAGGGTCATGATCAACATTAGAATCAGGTTTAACTTTAGGCCCAGGATTAGGCTTAGAAACAGGATTAGGCTTGGGGTCAGCTTTACGCTCAGAATCAGGATCAGGATCGGGATTAGGTTTAGGATCGACATTAAGCTCAGGTTTGAGATTAAGATCAGCATTAGACTCAGGATCGGGATCAGCATTAGACTCAGGATCGGGATAAGGGTTAGACTCAGGATTGGGATTAGCCTCAGGTTCGGGATTAGGAATATGATTACGCTCAGGATCAGCATTAGACTTGGGATTAGGATTAGGCTCAGGATTGGTATTAGGCTCAAGACTGGGATCAGGATCAACATTAGAATCAGGCTCACAGTCAGGCCCAGGATCAGCATTAAGCTCAGGGTTGGGATTAGGATCAGGCTTGGTATTAGGATCGGGATTAAGATTAGGATCAGGATTGGCATTAGGATCAGCCTCAACATTAGGATCAGGATTATCATTAGTGTCAGGCTCAATTTTGGGATCACAATCTGGATCCGCCCCAGGATTAGGATCAGGAACAACACTGGAATCCGGCTGAGCATCAGGCCCAGGATCAGCATTAGGTTCAGGTTCAGGACTGGCATTAAATCAGCATTTAATAAATAAAGTTAAGCGTTGGACTCAGGATTGAGGGTTAATTTAAAGTTTATTTCTGTAGTTCCTGCTTGTGCTTTAAATGAAATGATGAACTGGAGTTAAATTTGAATATGTAAATGTTTGGCCATAACTCTTATCTTATGATTCCTTTTATAATCTAAATTCTGCTGAGAGTGAAGTACAGGCTCACAGAGGGACCCGGCTCACATCACAATACAAATCAAATCCTGCTCTGGATCTGCACATGAGAGTTGCTTATTTATTTATTTAGTTATTTATTTAGTGAGTTTTTACCCATTATGCTGTTTTTGAGAGCTTTCTCTTTTTGTTCGCCTGCACATGCCCTGCTTTGATCTGATATCCACTAATGTTCTGGCAGGTGCATTAACTCGTTTGTTTGTTTGTTTATTCATTTTATTCTTGCTTTTCCATGACCGATAAGGTAGTTACTGTACAGAACACTGTAGAGTGGAGATCTGTCTGGAACCTGGTGCATTGTGGGAAACTGAGTTCTGCTTTCCTCTGTGCAGGGTATTTTGGATATGATCGTGTTGAGCAGGACTGAGGGGAAGAAGAACCTCAAAATTCATGCTCTGAAGAACAACTTCGAGGCCGACGCCTACTTCGTAAAAGTGATCGGTGAGCTTTGATTTGAGTTAAGAATGCAAAACTGTGTGTGTGTGTGTGTGTGTGTGTGTGTGTGTGTGTGTGTGTGTGTGTGTGTGTGCGCTTGTGTGTTTGTGTGTGTGTGTGTGTGTCATGTGGTCATGTGAGTTAGTGTCTGAATTATCCTGAAAAAATACCCTGAATTATCACAGCTGTGGTGGAAAGTTTTAAGACACAAACACACACATCTCTTCGCCTTTGTCTGTATGAGAGAATCATACATCCCTGAGTATGTGTGTGTGTCTGTGTGTGTGTGTGTGTGTGTGTGTGTGTGTGTGTGTGTGTGTGTGTGTGTGTGTGTGTGTGTCCCTGGGCTGTACGTGTGTCTGGCTGTGTCGGCCCGGCGTGGGAACAGCGGCCTGACATTTGGAGAGCTGACATTTGCAAAGTGGAGCGCGTCTCGAGAAAAGCCGCCTTAACGTCATTAATCCTGCGAGTAGTGCTTTCATTAAAGCGGAGAGAGCGAACACACACTCGCATAAAACGCTGGCATGCGCACACACACACCAAATCACTTTCACTCAGAAGCAGTAAATCACCATGAATTCACTTTTCTCTGCATCTCCATTTTTTTCAGAAGAATAATTCTATTACTTTTCTTAAGATCACTTGGTCGTGTGGTTCAGGACGGAACAGCTTACACACACAGTTTCCTATAAAAGTACCAAATAAATTCCATGTTTTGCATTTAAAAGTATCCATATGGTAAATGCCTCCTCAGCACCCCTCTGAGTCTCTGAGTTTGTATCTGTTTGTGTGCCTCTGTGTTTGTGTGTGTGTGTGTGTGTGTCTCTGCTTGTGTATGTGTTTCTCCATGTCTCTCTATATGTGTGAACCTGTGTGTGTGTGTGTGTGTGTGTCTCTTTCCCTCTGTGTCTGTTTCTCTGTATCTCTGTCTGTGTCCGTCTGTCTGTCTGTCTCTCTCTCTTTCTGTGTGTCTGTATCACACTTTTTTTTTATCTTTCCCTGCATATGAGTTTTGCTCCTGGCTAAGTGGAAAAGATGTAACACTGACCTTTACACCATTTCTCTCTTGCGTGGTGTCTCTCTCTCTCTCTCGCTCTTGCGGGTTATAATGAGCAGTGTGAGAGCGGCACTAGCTGACGCTCAGATCCAGAGCAGAAGATGGAAAGCAGTGAAGCACTCTGGGTGATTTGCTGTGAATTGCAAACATCCCCCGGGCTTCCAGGGGCTTCCAGATTCCATCACCCCTCCCTCAGCACTCCCTCGCTCCTCCCTCACCCCCGCCATTACACACAGCCTGTCAAACAGTGCGTGTTAGAGAGAGAACATGAGCGTGCTCGGTGTTCCTGTGTATAAATAGTGTAGAGGTTAGAGAGTCGGGACCAACCCACCAGTCCACTGCCTCATTAATAGAGTGTATTTCACTACACACACACACATATACACACACACACACACACACACACACACACACACACACACACACAGTGTTCAGTAGTGTTCCCCCTCTGACTCTCTGAGCTGACATTAAAAAGATGTTGTAATCATTATTTGGTACAAAAGCAGTAAAGATGATCAGAGGATCTCCAGCTTATCACAAATGTGTGAGAAAATGGGAAATGTTTAAAAACAACGTTCCTCAAAGAAAGACTGGAAGGTGTTTATATATTTCTCCCTCTACAGGGCATAATGAAATGAAACCATTCAGAATCTGGAGGAATTTCCTAAAAAGCCTAAACTGAAGAGGGGTGATCTCCGCTCCCTCAGACGGCACTGCATCAAGAACCATCATTCATCAATATGCTGATAGAACCACATGGGCAAGGGATTCCTTTATCAAACCTTTATCAAGCTCTACAATACAGAGCTACATTCACAAATACCACTTAAAACGTTACTGTGTGGCTCGACTTCTTTGGGCTCGGATATAAATCAGTATTCCAGATCTTTTTTGGAAGAAATGGATCAAAGACAAAAAGTCCAAAAGCCAGGCTCTGGCATGGTACGGGTCGGGTCAAGGCCCTTGGTAAAGGTCATTTCCACTTCTGTGATGCAGCATTAATGCAGAAAAGTACACAGGGATTTTAGAGCAACATAAGTTGCCTTCAGGACAACATCTTTATCAGGGACATCAACAAGATAGATTCACATTTCCTCACACATGAAAAGCAGAAAGGCGTTGGACCACAGACGTATGATTTTCCCTGTAAGCCCTGAGATCATGCCCTCTCGACCTGCGGCTGAAACTAATCGTGACCCTAGGAGCATAAACTCAGGACCGGTCAGGGCGTTGGCATTAGCATGCAGTGCCGGAGCCGCCCTTTTGGTTTTACTGCGCAATTCTGTCTCATTACTGGCCCATAAAGCTGGCTCTAATCACTGTCTCATTTATACCCATGCTAACTCAAACTGGCGGTTCAATTAGGGCAGTTAATAAAGGGCAGATCGATCCAGGAGCACAGCGAGAGAGGAAATGATGTTTTGCTCCATTACAAGAGTGTTCGACGGAGCTAGAGATGCTCAGACGACGTTTAGAACCGGATTATTTTCTAAGACTGAGAGTGTCATAACTAAAGAAAACAGTAACGTCAGCACTTAAAAATAAAGGTGCCATCAAATTATCCATGATTATTTTTGGACGCATCTCGGTTATCGTGGTTTTTATAAAGCACAGGAAGGCGGCGTAACCTTAGATAAAAGTACGATGATACAGATCCAGCATCGCGGTTCTATTTATAAACAGCCCACTGCGGTGAAGAGGATTTTTATTTGAGGCCGATTCTGGCTAGAATGACAGATCTTCATTGGGCTGGATAAGACAGAGATAAAAGTAAGCGAAAGCCATGTAATCCGTCTGTGTGTTTGTCCCTGAAGTGTGTGTGTGTAAGTGTGTGTGTAAGTGTGTGTGTGTGTGTGTGTGTGTGTATAGATGGAAGCCGGAGTAAGTGCGTGTGCCCCGTAGGCAGAGTGGGAGGATTGAATGAGCCGACTGCACTTCCGTTCGTCTTTTACTGCAGATGAAGTGCAGCCAGGAACATCTGCGCACTTTGTTTCCTCTTTTCCTTCCTTCGGCTTCGCAGTCTGTCGATGGGTTTCGTTTTTAGAAGACGTCGCTGGCAGAATGTGATGGAACGCCGCCTTTGACGTGGCTCAGATAAACACGGCTTTTTATAGAGTGTATAGAGCTAGTACATTCCTTAAGGAGGTCTTTTATTATCCAGTCTATCCATGTTTAAATTTGGATACCATATAAAAACCAGACCTTTAAGAATGAACTAGCATCTGATTTAATTCTGGCGTCCTCTAGATGTCCAGACCCGATTCTCTCCAGTTCCAATCCGGTTCTTAATGTCCGGTCCAGAGCTCATCTGGTTTACACAGTTCCTCACCTGATCTAGTCCAGTTCCTTCTCTGATTTAATGCAGAGATGGAACTGGATCTCTCTCCAAATCCAATTCGGATTTCCTCCAATTCCTCTCCGGAAACCTGGACCATCTCATCCATAGTCCATTACCTTAACTGCTGGTCCACCACAGTCCTCATCCAACTACAGATCCACGTCAGTTCCAGATTGGTTTTAATCCAGTTCCTCTGCTGGTCCAAGACAGATTTGATTCAGATCCTCTAGATGTACAGTTCATATTCTCTCCAGATCCAGTCCAGTTTTGGTCCAGTTCTTCCTTTCCAATACAGGACTTACCCGATTTGGATTATTTCCAGAACCGATCCACTTTCTCTCCTGATCCAGTCCTGTTGCTTCTCTGATCAGATTAGGGCTGCACAATATTGAAAAAAAACTGACATTACATGACCCATTCCAGGACATGTACTGTATATCTTTGTGGGTTGGATTAGATGCCTTCTTGTCAGTGATGTCTCTCTTTCGTTTGGAACCTTTGGAACCACTGGCAAAGGCATGTCCTAAAAAATAAGAAATTGCACATTCTGGGACGTGTCTAGAGGTCCAAGACTGATTTGATTTTATTCACATCCTCTAGATAGCCAGTCCGGATTCGCTCCAGATCCAAGACTGGTTCGATTTTATGCAGACCCTTTAGATTAGTATTTCTTATCCCTGGTCCTGTAGGCATCTTTCCCTGCAAATTTTACCTTTTCCTTTGCTCCAAAAACACTTGATTAAATTTAATTAATTGACAAGTCCTTTCAGAGTTGCAGTAGGTGTCTACTAAAATGGGCAGGGCAGGGCTCCTCAGGGCCCAGGGTTAAGAAACCCTGATTTAGATCTCTAGTCCAGATTCTCTTGTTCTTGATTTCCAATCCTGGATGTATCCAATTTAGATTGTTCCCAGATCCAATCCAGTTCCTTTCCTGATCAAGTTCAGCTATTTATTGGATCTGGTCAAGAGATGTAACTGGATTTCTCTCCAAAGCCAGTCCAGCTCCAGCCCAAATCAACTCGGGTTCTCTCCAGTTCCTCTCCAAGTCAGATTTATTTCTATAGTGCTTTTTACAGTGCAGCATTGTCACAAAACAGTTTATAATTTTATATTACCTTCTACTATCTAAGCCCAAACCCAAACTGAGCAAGTCTAGGGCGACAGTGACAAGGAAAAAACGTTAAACCTTAAACATTTTCAGGAAGAAACCTTTGGAGGACCAAGACTCAAAAAGAGATCAAACCTGCTTGGGTGGCTTAGATGTTATAAGTAGGAATTAAACGAAGTTATCTAATGAATACATTTAATGTAATAGATTAAGTAAACATGGTCTAAACATAAACATTGAGTGAACATATTTAAAAAACATTAAAATATGATATAGTAATATGTAGACTAATATATTAGAGAAAATGTAATATTATGAAGAGTATAATAAAATAGAGGATGTAAATCTGTAGCCGATAAGACAATAGTGTAAATGAATCAAATATTGAATAAATATTCAGGTCAGATCCAGTTTAAGCCCAGATTCTTTTCTATTTCAATTCAGATTCTTCTGCCGATTTTTGTCCAAATCTTTTGATGTGTTAGTTTTCTAAAAGAGAAGCCAATCCAACCAGGGAACAAACTTAAACATGTAAACTTAAACAGTATTTTAACGCTCTGTTTGCTGAATTTAATAAATCTGGTATGTGAAAAAGTTTGAGCGCTCTGATGTTCAGAATTAAACACACTTCGGTTCCTAACACGGCTCTTTCCTGTTGTGTTCTGTGATTAAAGTACAGGAATAAAACCGTGTTTGAATTTTCTCTGTGAAAGTAAAACTTCAGAGACTTCGTAAATTAATGCTTTCATCATTTTCATTTTCACTCCCTCTCCCCTCTCTCTCATGTGCTCTCTCTCTCTCTCTGTCTCTCTCTCTCTGGTGTTCTTTGTGCTTTGATTTCAGACTGAGTGTTGTCATGCTTTCATCTCACGCCATGTTTACTTCACCTCCGTCTCACTACTTCTTAGCCATAATGAAAGCGATTGCTGATGTGAGCTGTTATTGTTTTGTACCAGGAAGCTTCAAAAAGCAGACCACATAGGAAGCGGGCATAATATGGGAACCCTGTGGACTCTGGATTTCTGCATTGATAACTCATATGTGATCATATATATGTTTAGTGGCCATTTTATTAGGTACACCTGCTCCACTGGTTTGGTTGCGGCCTCGATTTCTGCTGCGACATTTGGGTCAGAATTTGCCATAAAGCATTTATGAAAGCGTGGATCCATCCTGCCTTGGTTCAGGCTGGTGATGGTTGAACAAAGAGGAACCAGGTAGGAATTTCCTCGTAGGAGTTAATGGTATTGGGCTCCTACTATCTGAATATTCGTTATTCAAACCATTTACTGGAACAAGGTACGTTCAGATAGCGAGGTTAGACTGTATTTAGGTGCAACTCACTCTCATACAGGTGTGTGTGTGTGTGTGTGTGTGTGTGTGTGAGTGTGTGTTTCTTTTTCTGTGCGCTGATAGTATCTGATAAATGTAGTATGAAAGTGGATGTGTAATAAAGTCGATGTTGTGCTGATGCCGTTCGCTGCGTGTAATATGAATCTAATTTGTGTAATGGAGTGTGTTTCGTGTTCCCAACACCGCCCCCCCCCCTCTTTTTTTTTTTTTACACACATTACCTCACTCACACAGCTGCTTATGTCGACAGCACACAATCACAACCCGTTCTGTATCACATTACTTTAGGTTTAATGCGATTCTGGTCTCTGACTGCTTTCCTTCTCGCACACTGTGTGTGTGTCTGTGTGTCTGTGTGTCTGTGTGTCTCTGTGTGTGTCTGTGTGTCTGTGTGTCTCTGTGTGTGTCTGTGTCCGTCTGTGTCCATCGATATTTTTGAACGTTTGGCTGTTCCACTGAGGGCTAGAGCTGTGTGATAGAGGCTGATAGGGACTGTGGTAGCCTAGCGGTTAGGATACTGGACTATGGACCAAAAGGTCCAGGGTTCAAATCCCACCTCTGCCAAGCTGCCACTGTTGGGTCCTTGAGCAAGGCCCTTAAACCACAATTGCTTGGATTGTAAGACTGTACCAATTGTAAGTCTGGATAAGGGCGTCTGCTTAATGCTGTACATGTAAATGATTAATACTGTTTTGAGATAATCAGCATCAGATGAAATTTAAAAAACAGAGAAACCTTATGTTTTCCTGCATCACAACTCACAGCTCATGAACTGGGACTATGGAGTGACTAAAACAAAATGATGCTGAGAAAATATTCAGTGAGGGTGGAGCCGTTTATGAGAAGATAAAGAAGAAAACCTCAAACAAAAAGATGCTGCTACCATGTGCACTACTCTAACACTTATTTTAGTATTGATAAGTACTTACACATTTAAAAAAAAAAAATTTCCAGATACAAGAAGAACAAGAATCTGGTTGTTTAAGTGCAGTAAAACTTTTTATTATTTTTTGTTTAAGGCTTAAGGTCCAAAGACTTCCAGGGTCCCACATTTGGGCCCAAGAGCAAGTCACTTAAACCCTCACTTGATTGGATTGTACCTTGTAAGACTGAATCATTTATTTTTACTCATTTTATAAGTTATAAAATTAAAAGTGATATCTGCATTATGTATCGTCCATTGGTCTCCCTGTTTTCTAAATATCGGCATTGCCCATATAAAAAAAATCTGCATCGGTCGACCACTAGTGTGTGATATTGACAAATAATTATGTCTTGATATTTTCCTGGATTTTGTCGATAACGATGTCTTTCGGGATGTAATCGGTGGCAGCACTTGTTATATCTTATCTGTTGCTCTTCTTGTCGTAAGGCTTTTTTTTTTTCAGAATGATTCCAGTAATGATACCTTTTTTTTTTTCTCTCTCTCTCTCTCTAGTGCTCAGTGGGCTGTGTTTCAATGACTGCCCTGATAAAGTGAAGGTAGGTTAATCTGTCTTTTTATCATTGTCATGCTTCTTAAATATGATTGTGAATTGTTTGTTTTTTTAATTTTGACCCATTTGGCCTGTCATATTACCCCTTTAAAGGTGCCATATTACACCCCTTTTGCTGTGGTCTTAATTAAATTTCTGTGACATCCTTTGTTCCAAATACAACAAGGACTAAACACAGCAGCACCTTATCACCCTGTCTAAACATCACTTTTTGGAACGACTGGTTTTGAGAACCTGTTGCTTTAAATGATAATGAGCCACTTGAGTCACAAGTCTGTAAACGTTCTCTTAACCTTTAAATTATATTCTAGGCGTAATGAATTTGTTGTATTAAGCAAATTTAATAGATCACTGCTTAAGCCACGTTAAACTTAATACTTATAATAGATTCAAATGGGAAGAAAAAGCTTAACGTAAAAATCATTATTTTTGAAGTTGAAATTAAAAAATATATATATTCAACATTTAAAACATTTGGCACAATTCTTCACCATTTTGGAATCGAAACTGGGAATTGATGAGAATCAGAATGCTGCACCTTACGCCCTGAATGTGAGACAATTCAGCTTCTGTTTGAGGAATCGACTCCTAACTCTTAGGGAATCAAATCACAGGATCGACTCTTCTTGGGACTGAATCATACACATTCAGTTCTATGTACATGTGAATCAATGAATGATGACTCAAATAAAAATATAGAAATTGTAGATGTTTAGAAATAAAGGGTGCAGTATTTACAATTTGTGTGTGTGTGTTCGTTCCCAGCCGTTCGGTGTGAATCAGCCGGGTCCGTACGTTATGTACACCTCAGTGGACTCAAACGGTTACCTGAAGAACGCCTCCGGTAAGTAACACGCACACTAATCCTTACCTTAAGTGGAAATTGTCCGAAATTCTTAAGTGTGCTATATGGAAATTGATGCCTATGGCAATAAGTGTTTGCACTTTTCCATGACGCAATTAATAGCCACAAATATTTGGACACATCTGGTCAAAACACTAACGGCAGGTACTGCCCGATTTACGATGGTGATACTTCCCAACAGATCCATCGTAAGTTGAATTTATCGTACACAGAGTTTAATGTAAACAGTATCTGTTATAGCGAAGCGTTCCTTGCACATTTCTTGCTGTAGGTGACGCAACTTTTCCTCACTACATTTCCCAGCCTTCCAAATCGAACACGGGAGACTATCAAGAGCGAAACGTACCCTTGCACATAATTAAAGCACTTGTAGTAAACTACAGTTGGGCAAAAACATGAACATAAAGCTTATTTTATAAATATCTCTCATGTAATAAAGTGAAAAACAAAATGATTATTGCATGACCAAGGCTTTTCCTCACTACTTTTCCCAGAAACGTCCCAAATCGAGCACTGGAGAGTATGGAGCGAAACATAAACATGATTAAAGCACTTATATTAAACTACAGTCGGGCAAAATTATTAACATGAGGCTTATTTTATGATAAAGCTTTGAATATCTCATGTAATTTACTGACTAAAGTGTTGAAATCGAGACTTAGGAGACAATCAAGAGCGAAATGTACCCTTAAACATGATTAAAGCACGTAAACTACAATTATAAACTACAGTTGGGCAAAAACATTAACATAAAGCTTTTTTTGAGCATCTCATGTAATTTTTTGAATAATGTATTGAAAACAAAAAACGAAACGATTATTGCCTGACGAAAAAAAGGTTTTTCCCAGTAACGTGACTCCCTACACGTGCGGCAGCGTCCCAAATCGAGGCCAAGAGCGTATCGAGCGAAACGTAAACATGATTAAAGCGCCAATATTAAACTACAGTAAAGCAAAATCATTAACGTAAAGCTTATTTTATAATAAAGCTTTGCATATTTCATGTAATGTATTAAATAATGAATTGAAAACGGAAAACAAAACGATTATTGCGTGATCTCGGCAGCGTCCCAAATCGAACATGGGAGAGTAACAAGCAAAACGTACCCTTAAACATGAATAAAGCACTTGTAGTGAACTACAGTTGGGCAAAAACATTAACAGAAAGCTTATTGTATAAATATCTTATGTAATTTATTGAATATTGTATTGAAAGTGAAAAATGAAACGATTATTGCGTGACTACGGCTTTCCGTCGTACGGCAGCGTCCCAAATCGAGCACAGAAGAGTATCTAGTGAAATGTAAACATGATTACAGCGCTAATATTAAACTACAGTTGGACAAAATCATTAACATAAGTATTGTTTTGTAATGTAGTATTGAATTTCTCATGTCACTTGTTAAATGTATTGAAAACGAAAAACAAAACTATTATTGCGCTACCATGGATTTTCCTCACTACATTTCCCAGCACTCATCACTGTCGCCAGGTGACTACCTATGTCACGCACTGCCGACTTTCCCACCGAGTGCGGGAGAGTCCATCATATGGTATATCACTTCAAAATTCGAAATTCTGGGTACAGGTTCTGCTTAATGTGTATTTATGTTTATTATCGGATTCCCATCGCATTCCCAAGTTGAAAAATTGTTGTGGTGAAACAGGGAGTTCCTGTAGGTGCCGGAACACTGATGTCGACTGCAGTGCGCCAGCACTGGAAGGTCCCTGAACTAATTGACCAGAAGATCCAGTTTGTCTGCTTAATGCTGTAAATATTAGGACTAATATTAGTAAGAATTCACATAACCTCGTGTGTGTGTGTGTGTGATTGTTTGTGTGTGTGTTTTCTGTGGTTTTATGTCCACTTAGTTCTGAAGGTTTAGGACACTGAACAAAGAGCGGCCTCTCTTTATGGTCATACCTTTTAAAGCTTTAGAACAAAAGAGGTACGGCTATTAGACGACTTCAGATGGGCTCAGAGTTGAAATGTCAGCAGGCTAATCCGTTTTCCTCTTCAATCGACCTGTGAAGTTCTTCTGAAGCTCATAGGTGGCCCTGACCCTGGAGCTCATGGCCAGAAGTCATAAACGTGTGTGTGAGAGAGAGAGAGAGAGAGAGAGAGAGAGAGAGAGAGAGAGAGAGAGAGAGAGAGAGAGATAGATAAAGTAAGGTAATATGGTAGGATCAGGCGACGTGACAGCCATTTGAGAGATAAATTACTAAAGGCGAAGAGGACAGGAGTTCTATTCAGAACTGGATTTAATAGATAAGGAGCAGTACTTCGTTCTGAACTTCTTTTTTTTTTTTTTTTTTGACGAAAATGAGGTGAATGAAGTGGGTTTTAAAGTCCTTGAGTCCGCACTCATTGCCTGTAGGAGGCTGTGAGGGCTATACTCTTACTTTAGTGAGAAACCCCTCAGAGCTCGAAGATTCTCGCCTCACGCTTGCTCCAAGCTGAATCGAATGACTTAAAGCCTTTTCACACCGGCTACGATTTTTATGGGACGTCAATTTTTGAAAAAGAGCCCGCATACATTAATGCCGCCCTTCACACCTAGTCCAAAACTGACGGACTGCATACATTTTTTTTCAATCGTTCTGATTTTGTTTGTTGTTAGATGCGATAAAATCAGGCTGACCAATCAGAGCTCTGTTGCCGGGCAGAACAGCTCATCAAGAGCTTATAGGACGAGCAACAGGCTGCCTCTAAAAACATGGTTATTAAAGAAAAGATCTGTTGGAATAGAACTGAAAGGCTGGAGAATGATGGTGATAAAGCTCACAGGGACTGGATGGAAGCGTTTGATTATTTATCTAAGTTTATTCTGATCTGTTCATGATCACAAACACACAAACTAGAGCTTCCTGCACTCCTCTCCACTCGTGTCTTTGTTTTATTAAGTTGACGATGTGAAAAAAACATGGCGAAATCTACGAAACATTAAGAGAAGGGAAATTAAAGAAACCTTAAGGCTGTTAATCACTTGACAGTATTTATTTGTTCTCTGCCCATGCCATAGTTAATTTATAAACAGTACAAAGATTAAACATTAAACCATAAAATAGCATCAAAAAATAATAATATTCAATTATTGTCAGCTGACCTAACACATTGAGAACAGTGCATTTGTGTCTCCAAACAATGACGGAATCGAAACAGCCTGTACAGAACATTTTAAATTCTGAAGACAGACAGAAAGCTGAGTTTGTTTGGTTTCTGTTTTTGACTGATATTTGTTAATAAAAAAGCTATGATAATCCTGCAAAGATGCAGGATTAAATGCAAAAAAGCAAGTTGCATATATTGGCATGATGGTACTGAGGTTTTGGTGCCCTGGGTTCAAGCCCTGTTTCTGCTCCTGCTGCCCTTTAATCTCCCTAAAACATGCCAGCTCCTCTAAAAGTCACCCCCAACGATGCACCCCTGGTGCCCTCACTCCCTGTGTTTGGGTGACCGGCTCCGGACTCTTGGCGCGCCAAATCTTTCACTGAAGACGACAATAACTAAAATGTTATTTCTCCGAGTGCATTCAGTTCCTTTTTTTTGAACTGCTCCTCTCTCTCTCTGTTAAAAAGCCGCTGTTATTGTTGTGATCTATAGAACCGATGCACTTAATAACAGCTTACAGAAAGAGAGGCGTTTTTCCCTGCACAACAAAAACGAATTGTGTTTCTCACTGCGATGATAAATGTCTTACAATAGCACGGTGAGACAGGAAAGAAAAAAAGCACCAGAGAAGAGATTTCATCAGCGCAGAGGAACTGATGCAACTACTCATGTCCTTATGTCTTTGGCTTTATGGTCAGGTGGGACGTTTAAAATCTGACCGTGGCTGAGCCTCGGTTTCTGGGCATAACACACACTGGAGTCTCCGTTTGCTGTCGACAGAGAAACAAATGTGTGAAACAGCCCGAGGTGTGTTTCTGAGTTTAGCTTTAATGCTGAACCTCCATCCTGCAGGGCCTGATCCTCAATCAGTCTGCACTTCTCAGCCGCAAAGGGGACGAATACGCCCGGCTCAGGGCATCTGAGGAGGCTGAAAGGTGTGTGTGTGTGGAGGAGGAGGGATGGCGCATAAAAAGTAAAGCTGGCTGAAATGAGGCTAAACAATGTACTGCTGGAGGTGTGTACAGCTGCCACACTTTAATCCGTGGACATGTTCACTCAGGAATACTCATTTCTGATGACTATAGACTTAGACTTTAGACTTTATTTGTCACGTACATTGTTATACACAGTACAACTTGCAGTGAAATGCTTCTTTGCAACGCTCCGAAAATGTGCACTATTACTGGGAAAAAAAAAAAAAAATATATATATATATATATATATATATATATATATATATATATATATATATATATATATATATATGAATAATAAAGTTAAATAGTAAAGCTAAAATGGGAATGAAATGAGAATTTAACAAGATAGAAGAGGACATAGCAGCAATTAACAATACTGATGTTTGATTTTGTAAAGTGCAGTAGTGTAGCTGTGAGGTGGTTGCGGTGACTTATGTGATAGTGTCCTGATTTAGAGTCCGAATGGCCTGCGGAAAGAAACTCCTCCTCATCCTCTCTGTCTTGGTTTTGAGGGCACGGTAGCGCTTCCCAGACCTCAGCAGGGAGAAGAGTCCATAATTGGGATGGCTTGGGTCCTTCACTATGTTCTGGGCCCTGGTACAGCACGCTTGTTGTAGATGGTCTGCAGGTCAGGGAGCTCTGTGTGTGTGATGCGTTCGGCTGATCGCACCACCCTCTGGAGAGCCCGCTTGTCCTGCACGGTGCTGTTCCCGAACCATGCTGTGACGTTCCAGTTAGGATGCTTTCAGTGATGCAGGTGTAGTTCTTCAGTATCTTGTCAGATAGTCTGAAGTCCCTCAAGCGTCTGAGATGGTAGAGACGCTGTCGGCCCTTCTTCACCAGGCAGGTGATGTGTTGTGTCCATGTCAGGTCATGTGTGATATGCACCCCGAGGTATCTGAAGCTGTCCACCCTTTCTACCTCTGGTCCCTGGATTCGAACCGGCTGGTAGTGTCTCTCCTGCCTCTTTGCGAAGTCCACGATCAGCTCCTTTGTCTTGTTCACGTTGATGAGGAGATTGTTCATCTGGCACCAAATCTCCAGGTTTAGGATCTCCTCAAGATAGGCCTGCTCATTGTTGTTCAGGCCCATCACAACGGTGTCATCGGCAAACTTGTCTATGGTGGTAGAGTTGGAGGTGGCAGTGCAGTCGTGGGTGTACAGAGAGTACAGGAGAGAACTCAGTACACATCCTTGGGGTGCTCCGGTGCTGAGAGCTAGGGGTGGTGAGGTGTGCTTCCCTACTCTCACTGACTGGCCTGTTTGACAGGAAGCTTGAGATCCATCTGCATATTGGTTGGTTGACGCCGAGGTTCTTCAGCTTGTTGGTGAGTTTGGAGGGCAAAATCGTGTTAAATGCTGAGCTGAAGTCGACAAAAAGCATTTTAACGTAATTTCCCCTCCCTGTGTCCAGGTGCGTGAGTGCTGTGTGTAACAGATGATTGATTGCGTCATCTGTGGATCTTTTCTGTCTGTAAGCGAACTGTAGTGGGTCCAGTGTTGTAGGTAGTGTGGATGTGATGAAGTTCCTGATGAGTCTCTCGAAAAACACTTCATCACAATTGGGGTCAGAGCAATGGGTCGGTAGTCATTCAGGCAGGCAGGTTGCTGTTTCTTTGGTTGATTAGAGCTGGTAATCACAGATCTAAATGAGATATCAGCAGGGGGTGCTTGTTACAGTGCCAAGCCTTGGCCAGAGGGCACCAGTGGAGCTCAAACCCAAGCCACCAGGGCATTGTTCTGCCAGTTCATGTTTACACAAGAACCCTAATTTAGCTATGCCCATGTCAATAATGCTCACCGCATCCCGACCACAGTTACCCCGAAATCTGATTGGTTGAGGAACATTCTAGGGGTGCCACTGCACTCTGAATGAAGCTCTTCAGGTACTACACTGCCACATACACACTTAACCCATCAGCAACTCCAGCCATAACAAAGCAGCAATATTATAATGATACAAGAAATCTGCAGGCTTTGAAAACATCAGTTTTGATTTAAGAGTTAGATGAAGCTATCAATGAGCAGCCTGATCCATCCAGTGAGCCGAGGTTCATCACCCTTACAAACCAGGATTTGGATTTAAGCTGGAAAGACAGAAACGAAGTCAGTAGAGTAAACCAAAGGTCCCGGACTCTTACTGGATTCATAGCTCGACTGAAGAGCAACGAGACTGAAGATCAGTTTGAGTCCCATCACCAAAAATGCTGGATCAGCTTCTGGCTGGGTTTGGTTTGATGGATGAGTCAGAAATGTTACGGGAGAGTTATACAGCATCAGCAGCTCCGCCGGTTCCAGCAGCTCCTTCTTTCTGATTTCCTTCACATTGTTTGCTGGTGTTAAACTCGGTGTCTCTCATTAAACACCATCCACGGCTGATCAGAGCTTCATTCATGGATCTGTTAAGCCCAGCTCTGATTAACCCGACCGAGCTGCTGATGATCTAGAGCTCTAACATTTCTGAGCTTCAGCTAACAAAGGAATGGAAATGATAACGTTGATCCTGTGCTTTGGTTCTAACACCGGGATCTCACTCTGATTTTCTTCTGTCAGTAGAATAGTGGATCTTAGTAACAGCCTGCCTTATAAATCAGACCCATTTTATTTGCTGAAGTACTTTATCTTAATAAATTAAAACTGATCAATTGATATATTTGTGTATATATTCTGTATGAACAGTTATTGAGAAATTGAGAAATAGAATGGGACGATTTTAATTTGTCGAATGTTGATTAAAAAAAAGAGTTTTTTCTATCTTTTTTATCTTAAAATCTAACAATAATAACTAACATTATTCGGCTGAACGCCGGTCAGCCTGAGTCACTACTATAAATCCTAAGCGATCTGGATGAATAAAAAGTGTTAGCTTCGTAATATAACCTACAAAAGCCTAGAAGCTGCTCAGGAGCTGATAAACAGCATTTTATTGAATCTAGACACTAAGAGCCACTTCACATTTATTCCGAGACCCGGCGTTTGCAGACTTTTTATCTTCCTCGAGGTTTGTTTTTGTCCTCTCATACAGCTGTGCTGAGGCTCTGCTGCTCTCTGGTTTCGCACCATCGCCTCATCACGGCCTCGAAAATGAATCGATTTTCCTCTGCCCTCCTCCAGATATTGTTACTGCTGAATTTAAAATACGGACGTGCCATCGCTGAGACTCTGGCCTGTGGTCGTGCCGGTTTAACAATTTTGCCAAGCATGTATCATTTACAGAACAGATTTCATTATTTATTTGTTTATTTTTAAGTAATACAGCAGTTAAAAAGTTGCCCGAAAAAGTATAATAGGAATAAACCAAAGTAAGTATTGTGTTTGCTGGAATTCTGGGTAGAATAAAAAAAAAACAGGTATAGGTTAACAGCAGATAAACTGTGAACCCAGAAAAAATGAAATATCACAAAAATCAGCAGATAAACAAAGGCTGTTGCAAATGTGTTTTAGGCTTATTAAATGATCGTAATAAATCAATCCAGGATCACAAGGAGGAGGCCTAAGCTAGACCCTAAGAGCAATGTGTTAGGAATAAATGAAATGGACTGCTATTAAAAATAATCATCAGTGTCTGAATTCACAAGCACTCTTCTGTATGAATGAGCAAAAATTCCCACAGATATGGTCCAAAATCTTACAGAAAGCCTTCCCAGAAGAGACCGAGGGAAGACTGACTCCATATTAACATGTATGGAGCTCCTGTAGGTGTAATGTGGAGGTGTCCCAATACTTTTGTCCGTATAGTGTATATAATATATAATATAAATCGTGGACGTTGTGTGATGCGTAATATTTATTGTCACTGGGGTTAAACCCTGGGCTGGGATGCAGTTATGGTTCTGTAAAAAGCACAGAGGATGTGATGTGAAATTGAGGTTATTCAGGTTTTTTTCGCCCCCCCCCCCATCCAAACCCCACTGTGTTCAATCAAATATTCCAGCGGCCTCCTGCCTCCGAGTCTATGATGAGCGTTTCAGCTTACTGCTGTGCCGTTTCTCCACGATGAGGTAAATTCAGAAATTTAACGCCCGCCTTCTTGCAGGAGTGTGCACTCGAGTCCGCAGTGGGAACAACCGCGTTATGATGAGCCGCGGCTCGCGCAGGGGAAGCGGTGATTGGTATGAAGAAATGCAGCCACAAGTGTCAAGCAGCTCTGATTTCGCTTGGCCTGTTTACAGCCTCTGAGTGTGAAGAAATTCAGACTGTTCACTCTTATTACTGAGCAGAACAAAAAAAAAAATACATTTCTAGTTATATGTTCTCCGTTCAGGGGGTTTTCAAACAAATATAAAATAAAACTTTTCTAAAGTATTATAAGGCAGAGATAGGGGTGGAGAACCTACCTTAAGCAGAGGAGTTATCAAGTATCTTGGGGTCTTGTTCACGAGTGATGGGAAGAAGGAGCATGAGAGGTTTGCCGCGTCGGCAGTAATGCGGTCTCTGTACCGAACCGTAGCAGTGAAGAGGAAGCTGAGCTGAAAGGAAAGCTCTTCATTTGCTGGTCGATCTACGTCCCCATCTGTTCTATAATGACCGAAAGCACAAGTTTGTGGATACGTGGCCGAAATGAGCTTTCTCCGGCGGGGTGCTGGGCATACTCTCTGTGATCGGGTCAGGAGATCGACAATCCGGGAGGAGCTCGAAGGTGAACCGCTGCTCCTTTGTGTTAAGAGGCGCCCGTTAAGGCTAGAGGTGTACCTGGCATGGACAACTGGGAGGAAACCCCAGGGTAGACCAGGATCCACTGTGGGTATTACACCTCCCAGCAGGCCTGGGAGCGGCTGGGATCCCAAACTTGAGGTGGTAGAATTTGCAGTGGCTTTTGTGCTTGCCCTGCTGCCACCCTGAAATGAATAAGCGCAAAAGATGATGATACTGATGATGACGTGCCAAAAGTCATGGGCAGGGATACCACTAGAGATTTATGAATAGGGTAGCCAAGCTTTGAGAACATTTTGGGAGATCTATAAACCCCCTGAAACCGGTCTTGCTAGCTCTTAAGAAGCTAGTATGATGTAGGACCTGGCAACGTACAGGTGGTGTTTGTAGTTGCCGGACCCATAAATGCTCGATTGGGCACATTGCAGGATACCATTTTGTCAGAACTCTCCAGAATGGTCCTCGAACTAATTCCGGACGAATTGCGCCCATTGGCACGCTGCGTTATCCTGCTGGAATATCCCATCATTGAAGTCCTTGAAGGGCTGCAAATGGGCACTAGTGGACCCAACCCATGCCAGTATAGACCCACCACCAGCCTGTGCCACAAACAAACCCTACTATCAGCCTGAAACAACTGGTGCCGTGATTCACCGGACCACGCCACACGACCTTGAGCCCACGTGAGGCATTGTGTCCAGAGGGTGTCAAGGGGCACTCTGATGGGTCTTCTATATTTTTAGTATATAATATATAGAATAATGTTAATAATGATGATCAGTTTGTGGTTCGTGGGGTACGGTGTCAGGGGAATGCACTCTTGGTGGGTTGTGGCATTTGTACGATGCTTTATTAATGCGATGGGTTCTCGGTGGAGCCCAAGACGAAAGTGAGCGGGTATCTCTGGAGCCGTGAGGCTGTCATGCCAACCAGTGTGCCACCGTGCCACCTCGAAGTAAATCAGATAAATGAAGTAACTGGCGTGATGATGGAGGTGAGAGGGAGCGAGTGAGGGTGTGTTTGTCACGCTGAAGCATCTGCCATCAAACTCCTGCAGTGTGACATGTTATCAAATCAAAACCCCACTCGTTACAAGAGCTCTTATCGCCTGTGTGTGTGTGTGTGTGTGTGTGTGTGTGTGTGTGTGTGTGTGTGTGTGTGTGTGTGTGTGTGTGTGAAATGAGAGTGATAATGACCTCTGCCTGAGCCGCTCTTCTCATTAATAGATCTGTAATACTTGCGCTCTTTCATCACCAAGACGACAGCAGGCTCATACACACCCTCAAGCTCCTTTATTTTATACCATTAGAGTCCATTAGAGACACACACACACACACACACACACACACACACACACACACACACACACGAGTTTGTATTACTATATTTGTGAACTTCACACCTAACCCTAAACCTAACACCCCATCCTACAGCTAAACCAGGAGGCAGAGGTGGATCGGTGGTTAGGGCTCTGAGCTGCAGATCTAAAGGTTTAGAGTTAAACTCTACACCCAGTCCTACATCTAATCCAGAAACCTCATTACCCCTTTACCCAACCCCAGTTCTACATCTAAACACTAACCCCTAACCCCAGTCCCACAACCCTAATGCCACACCTAATCCCTAATGCCACGCCCACAACTCTACACTTAAACCATAATCCCAGACCCAAATTTTTACCCTTAACCCGCCTCCCACACCTAATGCTAAACCTAACCCCAATCCCACAAACTTAATCACAAACAAGCCCCAGACCCCAACCCTAATCCCAGACCTAATCCCTTACGCTTAACCCCAATCTCAAGACCCTAACCCTTTACCCTAACCTCAGTCCCATGCCTAAACCTTAACCCCAACCCCACAACCCTACACCTAACCCCTACCCTAATCCAAAATCCACAATCCTACCCCAGTCTCACAACCGTACACATAACCCCTACTCTTAATCCCAAATCCACGCCCCTACATCTAACCCTTAAACCTAATCTAACACCCAAACCCTTACCCCTAACTCCTACCCTAATCCAAAATCCACGATCCTACCCTTAACTCCAAATCCCACAACCCCAATCTAACCCTTAACCCTAATTAACCACCTAACCCCAGTCCCACAACCCTACACCTAACCCCTACCCTAATCCCAAATCCACAACCCTACTTTTAACCCCAATCCCACAACCCTACACCTAACCCCTACTCTTAATCCCAAATCCATGACCCTACGACTACCCTCTTACCCTTAACCCCAATCTCACACCTAATCCCTTACCCTTAATTACAATTCCACAACCCTACACCTAACCCTAATCTCACACCTGACCCTAACCCCAGTCCCACAACCCTAATCCCACAGCAGACAAAGACCCCAACCCTAATCCCAGACCTAATCCTAAACTTCAACCCCACAAACATACAGCTACCTCTTAATCCCACAACCCCATCTCTAACACTAATCTTTGACCAGGAGGCAGTGGTTAAAATCAGTGGTTAATAATCCCTAACCCCCAGCAGTTACACCTGAACTCCAACCTGAAATTTAACACCAAATAATAAATAAACTTCTCGGTTAGTAAGCTACAGTAGCTTCAGCAATAGAGATACAGATAGATAGATGGGTGGATGCCATAGTGTGTGTGTGTGTGTGTGTGTGTGTGTGTGTGTGTGTCAGGCGGTTGTGGGGTGTTGCAGCTGCTCTGGTTGTTTTTTTCCCTCCTGGCTCACTAAGCTGAATCATTTTGTGTCCAGAGAGAGGGATTTGTAGCTGTTGCACAAATTTGGACATCGTCGCACCCTGGGCTGTGTGTGTGTGTGTGTGTGTGTGTGTTTTCTTTCCCATTTCCGGGGAAAAATAAACCCTGTTATGGCCAAATTCTCCAGCCAAAAGGGCCGTACAATAGAGAGCTCACACACCTGCCCCAGCACGTAGGTTTTCCACGGGGCTTTAGCTGTTGGCGTCCGTTAGATTTCTTATATCTGTAGCTTAGAAGCTGCTGTAGGGAGCGACAGAGCCCGTTTGTTCCTCTTTGCACCATTAGTTGGGTACGTTGCTACATTACGTGCATCAGTTCTGTTAAACTGTTTATTTGTTTATTATAATATTATATCAAACATCAAGCACTAGGATCTCCATGAAAGCGCTAATTTCTTAACTCTGCTTGATCGCTGGGCTACTTTAGGGTAGTTTTTAAGGGACTGCTTTTGTCCTGCATATCTGGCAACCCTGGCCATAGAGGTGAATGCACAGATAACTATATTTAGCCCAAACACAGTGATATTGTTGTATGGTAAAAACAGATCGTGCTGGGATTTTAAAGGCATGTCAGATGCTTCACTGCCATCCACGTTGTTTACTTGTTTAGGCACGGGTTTATTAACGTAAAAAAAAACTTATTTCATGAAGAAATTTGTGCTGCACCTTCTACAGAGTCTGAGTTTATCCACTAACTGTTCACAAACGCTTTCTCGTGCTTCAGATGTCCAGATTTCAGAGAGTTGGGTGGATCGATTTTGTGTAATGAGGTGCAGCTCGGCTGATTCTTCAGCATCACATCACTGAAGCATCTTCTGTCTTATATACACCATAACATACACACACACGCACACACACACACACACACACACACACACACACACACGCACACAGAGAGCTTTGTATTTCTCTTTAATGGAATCATTAAACCAGCTCTGACTGTTTCCTCAGTCTTAAATTGATATCAACCAGCTTTTCTCCAGCTGAGATGTGTATTAGTGTGTGAGTTAAAAAGAGCGCGCACACACACACACACACACACACACACACACACACACACACACACACACACACACACACAGCAGTCACGTTGCATGCTGTCAGACTTCTGAGCTCAAACCCCCAGGCTTCAGTCATCCCACACCTACCAAAGACCCTTAAAGGCAGCAATCTGGAACCTTTCCTCAAAAAAATCCAATACAAATCGCCGTTTCTCTGCTGGTTTGGAACCAGTAACTTTTTATGGCAAAACAGGTTACAGAGAGCTCCAGAATTATTGGCACCCTTGGTAAAGGTGGGTAATGCACCGTCTAATGTCTGTATTACGTTCTGTGAAACGGGTCGTTGATTGAAATGGACATTGACCGGACATTACCAAGGTCACACCCTCTACTTATGCTGCTGTTTATCTAAATATAAAGGGTATTTTCACAAGAAAAATGCATAAAAGATGCGTAAATGCGTCAGAGATGCCGCTGAAAAGATGAATATAACCCTGCCATCTACACAGCATCTGAAACCTAAACTGTTACACATCAATCCCTCCAGGAAATGCAGAACACGTGGTTCTAAACACTCGCTGGCTGCACACAACCAAGAGGGAATGAGTCCGCTTGAAGAAACACTCATTTCCAGAATAGGAAATGCAGTATCACCTTTCAAACACTTTAGACCTTCAAGTAGAGTACAAACATTTCCATTTCGCGTCTCTGTTTGCGTACTAAAAGTGTTTTAAAAGTTCGTACCTACGCGTGTAGTTAACACAAAGTAAATCAACGTTCATGAAAATAAATGAAATTTTAAAAAATGTAAACAAAACGTTGTTTACACCGCAACGTCCAGAGTTGAACGATTTTTTTTTCCTTTTATTATTGTTAAGACCTTATTTGTTGAGCGGAAATTGATCGGATGGGCGTTGCAGCGCTTACCTGTATGGTTAATGATCTTCATACTAAAGGTTGTTGATTTATAAGGACACTGCGCATAGGATCTCTGCAGATCCGAAGATATTCGTGAGGTGAGGGCTCTCGGGCTCTCAGGGGCCAGACATGAGGAAGGCAACTCCGTAATCGAGAAGGGTACGGTGCGTGGATGGGGCCGGGATTAGCCATAATGGAAACCGAAAGACCAGGGGTCTGGAGTCTGAAGGAAAGGAGTGAGTGGGTTCAGGGTTCAGGGGCCTTCAAGGTGCAGGGCCAGCTCAGGGTCACGACAAAACACGAGTCTTTTTGAGATGACGCCCTACTTTTTGATAAGGCTGGTTAATGTTGTGTTTGCAGAACTACTTCTTGTTTAGATGTGTAAAGCTGACTCCTCGTCTTCCGCCTTAATAAAGCGTTCAGTGCTTTCTTCCTTGAAGTGTTCGGACCATTACTGTGAATCTTGCAGTCAGTGGGCCGGTACCATAACCACCGTGCCTCTGCTGCAGTCGACATACTGACTTCATCATACACAGCGATTCAACAGCCCAACCAACACAGCCTGTTTGTTTAGAAAATTGACGGAATGATGAAATGGTGTGAAATGTGAAAGTGTAAAATTCGGACCTTATGCACCGAGCACATAAATGTGAGGGTGAAGGGTCTGGGGTTCTCCTTCATCCATACACTGATGCTGTGCTTGATGATCCTGCAGTGTTGAAGATAACTTTATTCTCTCTTTTTCTCTCTTTCTATAGCGGGTCAGCTGAGTCAGTCCGCCCACCTCTCCCTCCAGCTCCCCTACACCGTGCTCGGACTCGGCCGCAGCGCCAACTTCCTGGATCACCTTTTTGTGGGCATACCCAGACCCCCCGGTGTGAAGGTCAGCACTTATTATAATTACCATAACAGTCAGCATGAATAATTAACACTCATGTATATTAAATGATGCTCTGTAGTAAGACTGTGATTGATATTTGGCACCTTAATCAAATTAGACATTTAGTTTAAATGGAAGCACTTTGTCTCTGCAGGGGACAAACATAACCCTTAGTTTTTTAGTTCCAATGAAGGGAAATCTTGGATATTAAAGATATTTTGGACAGGCATATGTTATTTTTTTTTTTTGTAGGAACAGTTTGGGGAAGGTCCACCTCTGTTCCATAAAGGTCCATAAAGGCATGGTTTGTTTGAGTTTGGTTTGCTTTGAAAGAACTTGACTGGTCCGCATAGAGCCCTGGCTTCGAACACCTTTGGGATGAACGAGAACGGAGATTGTGATCCAGGCCTTCTAGTCCAACATCAGAATTCCCACAGTTACAGTCCAAAATTTTGTAGAAAGTCTTGCCAGAAGAGTTATGGGGGCACCAATTCCATGCCTTTGGATTTAGAACGGGACGTCAGAAAAGCTCCTGTAGGTCTAAGGTGGAGGTGTCCCCATATTTTTGTCCATACATAAACCCTAATAAACTGTTAATACGTTTGAGAAACATCCTGAAAGTGCAGCAAGCGTTTGGCAGAGGGTGCACAACCCCTTTATTTCTCCACGGTACAGCGCCACGGTGGCGAGTTCAGACGGGTCTGCTGAACGATTAAATAAGGTTAACCTTTTATTTGGCAACAAACATTATTAAAGCAGAGCATAGCGAATTAGGAGCAGTAGCTTAATTACAGTTTATTAAATTCCTCCAGCAATTTACTGAAAAGTTCTTATTATAAGAGCAGGCTCGCTGCACAGCTTTAAAAAAAGACGGAATATTAATCAGAAACATCGTTATAATTACAAATAGCCTGACTAACAAACTGCTCTTAATTAAAAGGCTATAAAGGTGATGTAATCAAGTGACTGCAGCAGCTGTCGGCTGTTTTTCAGTAATAGGTGGGTAATAAGGAGCAAAAAAACACCCAACAAAACAAACAGACTGCTTTTTAAGGAGCAGCAGTCATCGGCTTCTCATTAATCACTTACAGTAGGAGATTATTCTGTTGTACACTCTCTCACACACACTTTCTGTCGCTCTCGATCTCTGAGAACTCAAGGATTTTCTCTGTCTTAAGTGTGATGTACAGGCCGGGGTAACTGATGAACTAAGGGCAACTTTACAGCATTTAGCAGAAAAAATGCAGTCGTCCTTATCTTTGTATCTTTTCTAACACTTACAACACGTACACGAAAATGTAGAACCGTGCCATGTTTGTTTTTTTTCTACCCGTCAAGACTGTGATTCTCTTTTGTGCCAGCAGATGTCGCAAGGATCGTACTAGTTTTCTGTCATTCAAACATGAATTACATATACAGAGCTACCTCGGTTCTTAATCGTCTTGGTACTTAAACTTGTACGGGTCGAACCACGCGACTGTGTTTATCGTGTTTTTCTTTGTTTTTACATCTACAGAATGTATTCTTAGTGCAAATAAATCCCCATGAGTCCTAAAAAGGTTCTCATAAGAGCAAACAAAAAGGAAAACAGGAACTGAATCCTCCCCTAGAGATGAGTGACTTTGGGTAGCTGTAGGTTAATGTGAGTGTTAATGTGGAATCGGCTCCTCTATGACACAGTACAGACTATATTAAACTCATCAGGTCATGATCTATTTATCTTGTGATGGATTTGAACATATCCTCATTATAAATCAGGAGCTCCTGTACAGTACAGCTCCATTAATGCTGATGAAGCCTCATACAGGGGGATTTTCTGGGGGTCTGGAACCCCTTCATTCTATTTACATTATTCCTTATGGGAAACATTTGCTCAGTACTCGATGCTTTCGGTTCTGGAACGAAGTAACATTGAGAACCGAGGTACCACTGTACCTGTATTTCTGTCTGTTTGTTCATTAATCTGTTTTTTCGGGTTGGGGCATCTCTCCTATATAACCCTATCACTTCTCTCTCTGTGACGATGACATCAGACACTTTTTAGAATTGAAGATTTTATTCTCTACATGCATACACCTACACACTCTCATCCCTTACAAACACACACGCACCTCTGCTACACAACCTTAACACTTAGGCAGCAATTATCTCCGTTTCTCACGTGCCTTATTTTGTTTAAGCGAGCTGAACTGAATATAGAATGGAGAGGCGGTCGGTTATTTCTGGTGTTTGTACAGTAAGAAAAGCCTCTGAATGGAGCTGTGTGCGTTTGACACCGCGCTCACTCCGAACACACTCAGCTATTCACCGCGTCTTTGTGTTGGATAGATCTGGAGTTGTCTGTAAAATATCCTGTTAAATCGACTCCCTTGCAGTTCTTGAAATTGTGTAAACAAAGAAGCAGCCGCTTTAGAATCGGTAACCAGCAGCCCTCAAGCCGTCTGCGAATGAAAATCAATCACTATGACAGCGTTATAGGAACTAATGGGTGAGATGCGGACTGCACGTCCTAATGCACACTAAATAATAAACCGTTATGCTCTTATGCAAACCGGGGTCATGTTTTCAGGGCAGGTTCTTCATTTAGCTGCCAGTTGCATCATTCAGCCAGCGCCGCTTCAGTTTGCCCTCTGCGCCTCACATATTCCGAGCTCCGAAAATCAGTCTGACCTCTCGCCTCCACCCCTCAATCTCACATCTCCTCCTCCTGCACTCTCTCCTCTTTCATTCGGCTGTCTTCCTCCATCTCTTCTCTTCCTCTGCATTTTGTCTTCCCTCCTCCCACAGTCCCGATTCTACTGCTCTTTTCTCCGATAAATTTAGAAAATCAGATTTAATCCATAATCCGATCAACTCTGATCATGTTAAAGCTCCGGGTTTACATCGGGTAATAACCAGATTTCTGCTTTGCAACCTGCTGATAGTCTCACAGAATGATGCGACGTTCCCATGTTTCCTGCATCTAGAATATTTCACTGGTTTCAGACTCTCCCCAAAAGTGTTTGGTAGCCATTTTGCGGTGCTGCGTTTAATCCCAGGGTTGCCAGATCCCTCGAACAAAAAGCAACCAGTTCCATGGAAACAAAAGGCTCAAAAAATTGCAAAACAGCCAACCTGCTACAATGCGAGAGTGAACACTTGATCAAGTTAAAATAATTATAATGTACATTACTGTGCAAAAGTCTTAGGCCACCATTAGACTAGATATACCATTGTTAGCAATGGTGTTTTCAGAAGGGGAACAGGGTGGAAAAAGCTCACAAAGATTGGAATCCAATTTTGAAGATTTTGGCATCCAGTCGTCAATATATTATATACAGTGATTATATCATTGCTAACAGCAAATCTAATGGTGGCCTAAGACTTTTGCACAGTGCTGTATGTTTCCTTTTAACATTAAAGATTGAACAAACTAACTTGCAGGACTATTGAAGAGAGAGAGAGACTGGAAGAGAGAGCCCAAAGAAGCAACGGCACCTTAGAAACAAGCCCCAAAAACCTGCACCCTGCAATGACCAGTGTATAAAAGTGACTTTATAGAGAAATAAGCTCAAAACCACTTAGAATATGCAGACCTGGCAACCGTGTTTGATTCTGCTGGCTGCATCTTGTACAGCTCTAGGTTACATATGTGTGTGCGCAGACTGAGAAAACCGATTGAAATCCGAGTAAGGGGATACATGCGCTGAGAAATCCAGTTACTGAGATAAGATCCATCTTTATTGGATTTCTAATCTGAATTCGTCCGAACTGAGAAGTCAGAATAGGCTGTCCCACTTCTGTTGTTTCTGGGGTTTTTTCCCTGTTTTCTCTCCATTCTCACCGTGAGCCTCCATTTTCCTATTTCTTCAATTGTTTTTTTTTTCTTTTTTCTCCATTCATGCAGCTCTTTTCTTGGTTATCGTTTTCTCAATTTTTTTTATCATTTCATATGTTGACTTTTTGTCTTTCTCCATTTTCTTTTCACTTTCTCTCCATTATGCCCTTGTTCTCCTCATGTTCTCTTGCCCGATGCCTAGCATCTCCTCTTCCGCGCTTTTGTCTTTTTGTCTCTTTTGTAATTCATCCTGCCCTCTTCTCTTTCATTCTTCCTTTTCTTTCTGTGCTATATTTTACTCCACACGTTCCTCCTTGTTCTATCTACTTTATTTTATCCTCCTCTCTCGGTTACTCCTCTACATCTCTTCTAATGTTTTTGCTTTATTAATCTATTTTTCTTTCTCTTTTTCCTCTTCTCTTTCTCTTCATTTTCCTCCTGCGTTTCTCACGTTCTCCTCTTCCGTTTGTCTTCTCTCACTTTTGCTTATTTTTGTTTCTTTGGTAATTCATCCTTCTCTCTTCTTTCATTCTTCCTTTTCTTTCTTTGCTGTATTTTACTTCCCACTATCTGCTTTATTTTATCCTCCTCTCTCTTAACTCTTCTTGCTCCTGTTGCTTGTCAGTCCCACGTCTCCTCTTATCTCTTTGCTTTATTAATCTGTTTGTTTTCTTTCTCTTCCTTTCCTTGAGCTCAGCTCCCTGCAGAACACTTCATCTACTCCATTTCCCCGAAAATAGCATCACAACTAGTTCCTTCCCACACTCTCATTACTGTGTGTGTGTGTGTGTGTGTGTGTGTGTGTTTGTGTGTGTGTGTGTGTGTGTTTGTGTGTGTGTGTGAGAGAGACAAAGTGCGGCGCCATGTTGCAGCATTGTGACAGATGCAGTGTCAGAAATTAAAATGTTTCTCAATTGATCAGAGCATGTGGTGAAGAATAAAACTCATTAAGAGGAATTGTGTTAAACAGCACCGCGGTACAGCACAGGGGTACAGCACAGGGGCACAGCACAGGCCTGATCTGCTTATTAGGGGTCAGAATTTCAGTGTTAAACAAACAGACAGACCTCACTTATACTAAAATCGCTGAACTACAATATAGCGCAAGATTTCATCTCTAAATGTAATTCACAATTAATGGGTCAGTTAAATCTAGAGACCTGGGGTCAAATGGAAATATGGTGAGGCAGGAAATCAAAACAATTTCTTCCTTTTTAATTAGAGCTGAACCCCTGAGCAGCAGGTCTGTTTCCCTGATTTCTTTGTTATAATCGCTCTTAGATCAGCTAATGAGACCGATACGGTTTGGTTACTAAGCTAAACCAAGACATTGGGAAGTGTTTAATTAAAATAGCTGGTGAGGGGTAACACAGGCGTACTGTATGGCCCTGCACCTGCGCTGCCAAAAACCCTGCGGTTATTAAAGACTCCTGAACAGGGTAACCATGAGACCCCTCACCATTCTGAAACCCAGCTACAAATGAGAGGGGTTTGGCTGTAGACATTCATATCCCTGCTCTGGTGAGGTGAGGTGAGGTTTGAGTTGTGTTTTGTAAAGCCCACTGCAGGAGGTTCTGTGTGGTGCCCACAGAGGTGCCTGATAAGCAAAGTTGTGTGAGATACCTGTGGGCTATATGGGAGGTTCTGTGATGCCTGATGTGGAAGGTTTATGATGATGCCAACTGTTTGAAGGTCTGTGTAATGCCTGCTGGAGTAGGATATTTGTGATGGTTTCTATAGGAAGTTCTGTGTGATGCCCACAATAGGAAGGTCCTTTGTGATGCTGCTATGGGAAGTTCTTTGTGATGCCCACAATAAGAGCTTCTGTGTGTTGCCCACTGTTGAAGGTTCATTGTGATGCCTGCTGTTGGAGGTTCTGTGTAATGCCTGCTGTTGGAGGTTCTGTGTAATGCCCATTGTTGTAAGTTCTGTGTGATGCCGACTTACGGAGGTTCTGTGTGATACTCACTGTTGGAGTTTGTGTGGTACTCGCTATTAGAGGTTCATTGTGATACACCCTTGTGGAGGTTCATTGTGATGCCCAATGTTGGAGGTTCTATGTAATGCCCAGTATTGGGTGTTCTGTGCGATGCCCACATTCGGAGGTTTTGGATGTGTTACCTGTCAGGGAAGTTTCATTGTGACGCCCGCTGTTAGAAGTTCTGTGTGATGCCCCTTCTTGAAGGTTATGCCTGCTAGGGAAGGCTCGTTGTGTTGCCCACTGTGGGAGATGCTGTTTGCGACCCATTGTTGGAAGGTTCCGTGTGATGGGCAGTTCTGTGTGATGCCTGTTGTTGGAGGTTCTGTGTGATGCCCAGTGTTGGAAGTTCTGTGCGATGCCAACATTTGGAGATTCTGTGTGATGCCTGCTACAGGAGGTCCTGTGTGTTGCCTATCATTGTGCCGCCTGCTGATGGAAGTTCTGTGTGAGGCCCGCCCTTGGAGGTTATACCTGCTAGGGAAGGCTCATTGTGTTGCCCGCTGTGGGAGTTTCTGTGTGGTACACACTGTTGTAAGGTTCCGTGTGATGCCCACTCTGGACGGTTCTGTGTGATGCCTGTGGAGCTGTATGATGCAGGTTGTTCTAAGCGGTGCTCACTGTAGGAATTTCTGTGTGATACCCACTCTTGGAGGTTCTGTGTAATGCTTGCTATTGATGGTTCATTGTGATGCCCGCCAGAGAAGGTTCTTTGTGATGCCAGGGATGCCCTTTTTACAGTTATCTTGTTGTTGTACAGTGAACACAGAAGTTACCAGACCTGATTGGGTAACAATAAACAGCTTTGGTACTCTCAGAACTTTTTGTACAGATTGAAATAGTTGGTGTTTTTTTAATGGTGAATAATCAAATCAGAAATCTCCAGTGACAGAAAGATGCTCAAAAATGTTCACGTTAAGTAACGTTACCACGGAGACAATGAGCCCGAGGAACAGAGAGCAGCTGTTGTTTCCATAGTATCATCTGTCTCTTTCTCTCTGTGTGTGTGTGTGTGTGTGTGTGTGTGTGTGTGTGTGTGTGTGTGTATAGGACATTAGGAAGCAGGAATGGACTGCCATCATCCCCAACTCTCAGCTGATCGTCATCCCCTATCCGAACAGCGATCCTCGCAGGTACCCGTGCAAACACAGGAAATGATCCCAAGAACGATCGATTGCACATAATCAGAGCGTGAAAATCCTTTCCTATACTTGTTTAATGGGGAAAATCCTACCTCGTTCCTGCACATTCAAAACTCTCCTCCTTACCCCTGATTAAATCCTGTACATTTCATGGTAAAGACATCATAAGAACTTGAACATTTGGCGAATTTGCTTATACTTACTAAATGATCAAAAATCCAGCCTTTAACTGAAGTAAATGTAGTCTCATCGATAAAGTTCCAGTCAACTGGAACTGTGACAAACTTTCCTGGACCCAAGTTTCTTCCCCCCACAGTGAGGAGGCTGGTAAGAGAGGGAAAATCTCCAAGAATAACTGTTGGCAATCTATAGGAAAAAGTAACATCTTGGGATCACTAAGTCTCCAAACCTACAGTCAGAGGCCATGGCCATGGCAACGAATTATTAAATCCTTTTCTATTATCTAATCACACTTTAGTTAAACCTACTGGGACTTTGAGTGAAACTGTGTGGAACACAGTGTGTGTTTACATGGACTTAATAATGCAGTAACTATGGAAAATTTGATTTTGTCAGTAATCCGATCGGCAAGTTTACCTGCACTTGAGGAATCAGATAATGTTAAATCTCTTTGTTTACACGATTCAGCCAGCCAATAATCCCACAGAAATATGTGACGTAAACTTTCATTTTTAATATTAAATCATCAAAATCTTCATTTTCTCGAGTATATACTGCGTTTCAGAGTCTCTGTGTTCGATAGTCGTTTCCCTGCCTTTAATTGCGTGGCGTGTTTGATTCCGGGGTTGCCAGATCCAGCGAGAAAAGACACGCTAAAGTCAATGGAAAAAGAGGCACAATAAAGCCGCAAAGACTTTGGAAATGCACTGACCTGGCAACTGGGGGGAAGGCTTGTGCACATGCGCAGACTGATAATATATAATTTAATCAGGTAACTGGTAGCAATGAGTAATCCGATTACTGGAGTAAAATCCAGCTCTCTTTATGGGATTTCTTAATCTGATTTCTGATATGCTGTATACATGACCACTTGAATAATCAGATAACTGCAGAGATCCAACTATGATCGGATTATTAAGTGCATGTTACACACACTCGGTGATCCAAAACTTGACGCAATGTCGATTTAGTTAAGCTACTGCCATGGTCTCAGGCCCCTGATCGAAATCTTGCACAGGAGAGGACCAGTTTCAAATACCCTGCTCTGCATCTCCATTCTTAGAAGATCTTCTAAGGCCATTGATCGCCATTAGATCTTCTAGGAGAAGAACAACATTACCATTGATGCTGATGGCGACATTAAATAAACTTATAGAAGAAGAAGAATCACTGTTTTGTTGGCAAAGGAAGATTGTACAAAGTATTAAATGCAGGAGGACCATAACTATAAATACGTTTCTCTCTCTGTCTGCAGTTGGAGCGCTAAGCTGTATCTAACCCCGAGTAATATAGTCTTGCTGACGGCCATTGCTCTGATCGGTGTGTGTGTGTTCATCCTGGTTATTATCGGCGTCCTGCACTGGCAGGAGAAGGTGAGATCTGTTTCTCTCTCATCGCTTTCCCTCTCCACCATTGTTTAGCCCAATTCATCTCCTTGGTCTGCTCGTATCTCTAAACACACACCTGCCTCATTCTGCGTCCTGTCCTCCTTTAACACAAAACGTGTGAGTGTGAGTGTGAGTGTGAGTGTGAGTGTGTGTGTGTGTGTGTGTGTGTGTGTGTGTGTGTGTCTAAACGAGACGGTACAGGTGTGATTTGCACGGTGAGGTAAGTGGCATGTGTGCCAGCGTGAGAGTGGACAAGTGCTCAGAGAGCAGGGTGACATGCCGAGGTGACGGCTGTGTGTGTTTGGACTGAACAGATGGGTCAGAATGGGCAGATGGGGGTGTGTGTTTGTCCTTAACGCCGATACCCGCCTATCCTGGCACATGCTCACTTACACATACACACTGGAAATAGTAAAGAAATGAAATGTTGTGCTGCTTGTTTCCTCCTTCTGTCCTTTTAGAATCTGATGTTTAGTACAGGAACAGACTGATTTCTGAACACCAGCATACCTACAAAGGTGTTTTTATTCCTTATATGGGCATTGTTTTACTTGGCACACCTATGCCATATACAGTATACAAATATATGTGTGTATATATATACACACACTGGATCATGGATCATGGTCCATCCATATCTCATGATATGAATGTTTTTGCCAGACTGCTCACCATTACGTGTTTATTGGTAATATTTTTACAGAAATTAAATTCTTTCGAACAAGTGATGATTCAGACAGCATTCAGCACTGCACTCAGCTGTAGTAGCTATTGGCCTCGTTAAAAAAATGCAATGATTTTAGACAAGAGGGGAAAGTTTTACTTTGTGACCACCCACTGTTCCAGTCTGTCACAAACCGAGTGCAGCAGAAGCTGTCCTGTTTTAGCCAAGAGCATTTTGGAGAGCATCTAGAACATCTCCATCTTCTAAAGCCTGTAAAACAAACATTAGTGTTTATTCACTCTCTCATTTCCTCTGGAACGGCCAATAGAGCAGAATCAATTTCAACTCCGACATCATTTATCCCCCAGTGGCCTGTAGTTTGAAGAAATGGTCCCCAATCCTTATACCGGCATGATCCGGTGAGTCATTCAGATTAGGGTAATACGTAATAATAGTTCTGTACAGGGATGGAATATCGTGTTTTATATCATAAACCCATTTTTCTGTATGAATCAGAATCAGGTGTTAAGGATTCAGGCCACGCTTTAGCTCCAGAGCAGCTTCAGTGCTTGCTGGAGTGCTGGAATAAGAGTCCTGAATGGTTTGTGGAGAGATGTTGGAGCATTTTTCAATTTCAATTGTGCACTCTTGAGGGATGAATGAGGAATAAACGTACACACACACACACACACACACACACACACACATACTGTGCTCGGGAAAGTTGACTCATGATTACTGCTGGGGGAAGTTTTTATGTCTTTATCCATGTGATCATCGAACCCTGGCCAAGATATTTATATGTAAGAATTAAATGAATTAGCCGCCTCCTGTTCATAATGAAGTACTAATTATGAGAGCTCTTTATTAGAAGGTGCCCACTGTCAGACTTCATCTGTCCTGTCGTTTGTAATTGTGATCAAGTGTGTGTGTCTGACTGAATTTCTGATTGTGTGTGTGTCTGGCTTTCTAATTTTGTGTCTGTGTGTGTGTGTCTTTCTGACTTTTGATTGTATGTGTGTCTGGCTTTCCAATCGTGTGTGTGTCTAATTTTCTGACTGTGTGTGTGTCTGACTTTCTGATTGTGTGTGCGTGTGTGTGTGTGTGTGAGAGAGAGAGAGAGAGAGAGAGAGAGAGAGAGAAAGAGAGAGCATGATGTCAGTCTGATGTAAATATGTGAGTGTGTGTCAGTATGACATACTGTTGGTGTGTTGTGTAACATGGATGTCGCGTGTAGCACTACATGCCTGGCTTTCCTCAGGACTGATGTCATAGCTTGCGCGTTGTGTGTGTGCGTGTGTGGTACAGGGTTTGGCGCTCTCTTTTTGCCATCTGCTCCTCTCTCCTGATTATGCACGCTGAAAGCCATAATTGCTCTCAGCTTCCCACTCGCACAACTGCATTAAAGTAACAAAGTAACACTGTGTGTGTGTGTGTGTGTGTGTGTGTGCGTGTATGCGCGTATGTGTGTGTGCGTGCGCATGTGCGTGTGTGTGTGTGTGCGAGCGCGTCCAGAGGACGACGTGCGTCTAATGAATTACTGCTGTTCATTTATGGCATCGTCAGCAGGCAGGTGGCTGAAACGGGACGAGCCGGTTCATCTGATTCACTGAGTGCTGGAATGAAAGGCCTGCTTTTAAACTTGGAGTGTGTGTGTGTGTGTGTGTGTGTGTGTGTGTGTGTGTGTGTGCACGTTTACACACAGGTGTGGTGTTTTCTATCCGAGGTGTGCGTTCAACTCTAATTCCCAAAATGAATGCTGAATTTCTTTGCATCTCTGGCTTTCTCTCTCGCACACTCTTGAATTCTCTAGCTCACTCTATATCACACACTCGCCCTCGTCTTCTGTCTCACTCTGTCTTTCGCTGTGCATCTCTGTCAGTTTTTTTTCTCACTCTCCTTGTTTCTCCATATCCTCTCTCTCTCTCTCTCACGCTCGCTCTCTTCATCGTTGTCTCTGTCTTGTTCTGTCTCCATCCTTCTTTTCATCGTCCCCTTTATCTGTCTCAGACCACACTCACGTTACCGCGCAGAAGTGCCCCAAATCTGATATTTCTGCCTCAATGTGTGACGCCTATCTGATTTTTTCAGAGCTGTGTGGACACGCAAATCTGATCTTTTCAAATCCGACCTGAGCCCCTTTCATATGTGGTCCGATCGGATCGGATATGTACGAATGAGAACGCTGAGATCTTGCCACTTTTCCAGTTCCAACTCGCCATTTGCTCTGAGGAGAAGTGAGTGAGGTTTTCAGTGGCAGAACTCATAAATATTTGGGGTGATGTCTCTGTGCAAACAAAATTAGAAGGCACATATCGCAACCGCTCCATGTTTGAGGAAATGCCTAAATAAATGACCGAACCCAGCCACAGGAGGTGGCTCCTCCATTTCTGCTCTTTTGGGTTTTTTTCTTTATCTCTCATCCTTGATATTCCTAAAATCTCACCCGGTTTATCCATCTCTGTCTTGATTTTGATGCCATGCTCTCATCCTCATAAATTATTTGAAAAAAAAAAAGTTAATATAATATAATATAATATAATTGGTCACAGCAGCTGGGCTTGTTTTGGGTATCTCCCAAGCTCGAGCGCATAGTTACAGTGCTGTGCAAAAGTCTCAGGCCAACTTTAGAGTAGATGTACCATTATTTTAGCAACTATATAATGACCATATATAATGATTTCTCAGTCTCTTTATTAGAATACAGCCAGAAAATACAGGAAAATTGTGCAGCATAAAAAAATGAAAAAAAAACTGTCAAGTTGACTGTAAAAGAAAGAAGCTTGATCGGGGAATGATTTGTGGAAGGGTAGCAGAAGAAAGCACTTTTAAGGATAAGATGCTGAAGCTCACAAAGACTGCAATGAAGATCAGTGGAAAACAGGTGGAAAATGTAAAAAATTCGTCAAACGTCATTGTTATATATCGTCATTATAGCTTTGCTAAAGCAACAAATCTAGAGGTGGCCTAAGACTTTTGCACAATACTGTATATCAAAGGAAAGCTTTATTGGTTGGCTAAAAGAGAGCTGATTCAGAGTAACAGATGTGCACTGGTCAGCATGAGATAAAGTAAGCAGCAGCTGTAAGATTTATTAAATATTAAGCTCTTTTTTATTTCAAATAAGTGACTGATATGAACTTGTCATTATCTGACGTACCTTCCTTTCTCCTCTCAGGTGCCTCTTATTCTGTCACAAGTGCTTTTTGTCAGGGAATCCTAGACGCACAATAAAACAAAAAAGAAGCATGTCGTAGTGACCCTGGCCGATGAGAGAGAGTCAATTCACACAGTCACGCTGCCCAGAGATCCGACGTGTGAGTCACTTCAATCCAGCAGAGTATAGACACCATTTTTACCTTGGCAGAGACAGACGATAATCTCTCACACACACACACACACACACACACACACACACACACACACACACACACACACACACACTCGTCTGTCTGTATTATCAGCGTGAGACAGAGTGCGTCAGGTTCAGACTCCATGTGTGATCACACCCAGAGGTTTTAGAGTGCTGTGACGTGCAGCGTTTTGTGTGTGTGTGTGTGTGTGTATGTGTCTGTGTGTGTGTGTGTGTGTGTGTGTGTGTGTGTAAAATGTGTTGCTGTACCGGTGCTGGCTCGTCCCTCACTCTCTGATCTCAGTGCAGTCTTTGTGTACGGGGTTCAAGGATGATTTTCTGACTTGGAATTGGTTTTGAACTGGCACAAATAGATCATGATGTTTTAGGTTGGCTAATAATCCACGACGCCAAGATAATTATTTATCAGTTTTTACAATTAATTGCAACCGAACACGTCAACCAAACTTATTTTTCTACTAATGTAAATCCACGTAAGAACAAAAATAAGTGTACAGACCTCGGGATGCGTATCGAAACCCGGTTCCGACCCTTTACGATATTAGACTTTCGATTCCGCTAATCTCTTTCTACTAATGCATTTTATGCTTCAGATACATGGCCATGATTAGTGCAACAATCCGTCTGTATTAAGGGAGCTCCTGTGGGCAGGACCGGCCGGCACGTAGCTAGAGCATTAGAGGAAGATGGACGCTCAAAAGCGCTCAGATGTCTGGCTCCACTTTGAGAGAAAACAAAAGGCGAAATGCAGTGTGTGTGGGAAGCTATCCTTCAACATGGCAAAACATCCAAAGTAGCAGAATGATTCTGAGCTTCAGCAGTGCCCCCTGGGTTCGTCCGACCTCTCAAAGCTCGAATGCTGCAATAGAGACTTATGTCAGATCTATTTATATAGCACTTTTTACAATGGAGCATTGTCTCAAAGCAACTTTACAAGTTTAGATTATCTCCTAATAACTTCGTCCAATCCAAAATTGAGCAAGCCTAGGGCGACAGTGGCAAGGAAAAACTCCCTGAGTGTTATAGGAAGAAACCTTGGGAGGACCAAGACTCAAAAAGGGAGAGTCTATAGAGAGAGGGAGAGTTGAAAACCCTCAACGTGTACAAAGCTTAACATGGCTTAATGTCTTAAAACCAAATGTCTCTCGGGTATTACTGATCATAAGTAATCTCTACTGCTGAAATGACGAACCTGTGGTCCAAAAGGAAAGAAGTTATTCTTAAGCTTTTTTTCTTGCCATTATGAACAAAAAGCTTAATATAAAAATGATCCCTTTCCTGTTGGATCACAGGACTTAGGATCAGTAATAACTGAGAGGTGTTTGGTGTTCCTATTTCGTTGTTTTAGTACTAGGTTTTTACTTTCTAATAGGCTTAATGTTTAAAAATAAAGATATTCTTCATGCCTAAACTTTTAGCACTTTCTTTCACCATTTGGAATCGATGAGCAGTATCAGAATCGATCAAATGTAAGCCATACCCAACCCTAAACAGAGTCCAGTAGAAGCTCTTAAACAAACTTTATTAAATGCACTTCACATCAGGGCACATCTGAGGGCCGTGCCACCGAAAGTACCCACTGAGGACACGAGATTCTGCAGCAACTCTGTTTACTGGATTCAATAAAACTGATACTTACTCATATTCTCTATATTATTATACTTATGATTTTATTTTATATATTATATGGTTTTATATTCTCTATTTTATTATACTTTTCATATTCTGTTTAATTTATTATAGTCTATATATAATTTAGTTTTTTATATTTTATAGAAATATGTTCTCTCTCTTCATTTTGACTAGGTTAACATAATTTCATGTAATTCTTACTGATAAAGTCTTGGTCCTCCCAAGATTTCTTCCTTATAATGTTTAGGGAGTTTTTCCTTGCCACTGTCACCCTAGGCTTGCTCAGATATTTGTAGAGCTGCTTTGAGACAGTGCTCCATTGTAAAAAGTGCTATAGAAATAAATTTGTCTTGGTTTGTTTATGGTTGTTGCACCTACATGCAGTCCCTGTGCTATCTGGCTTTCAGTGTACTCTTTTAGTACTTCCAGGGATGGTGGTCTGTGGGTTTTTTATCTTGATTTATAATTTTTCTTTTTTTACATCTTTTTCTTGGGCAGGCTTTATAGGTTTTTCATCTGTTTTATATTGGGTTGTTTTTTTGTTTTTGTTTTTTTAGCTGTGTTTAATCATTGTTTCCTTTTTACCCTTTCAGTCCTGAATTTATTTGAATATAGGAAAGAGTATTTCTGTGCAATAAGTTTGTTTAGAGAATAATAATTTTTAGAGTCAAAAACATTTTTTAATGCAATTTCCAATACAATTCCAGTTGATTCAAAAATACAAAATAGGTTTTTGTGGCAACAGATTTTGTAGCCTGGCTCCATTTGGCATCAGCAGGACTGAAAGGTGTGTGTTTCATGTGAGGTTTTCTTTATTTTATCCTGTTTTTATATTTCCTTCTGATTTCTGTGCGTTTATCTGTTTTGTAACGAGTGCTTTCCTCAGTTGTTACGTCAGTCGTAGTTGTTAGCGTTTAATTTGAACTGGTCCTGAGTTCTGGGGTTTGGATTCGGTCTTGTGCTGCTGTGATGTTCCTGTGAGTGTGAGCTGGTTCAGCTTTTCTAAACCTCTGTTACTGGCTGTGTTGCAGAAAGCAGACGATCGCGAGAAAAGACAAGAGGCTCATCGCTTCCACTTTGATGCCATGTGAGGAACCAAGGAGCATCATGGGAAAAGCAAAGCGTCTCTCATAAGGGTGTATTTATTAATTTTTTTGAAACCGTTTCCACACTGGAGTTTATTTGGACATGAATGTTTTATTATTTGTGACCTCTCTGGGAACTATGGGAATTTATCTGATGGATGTTTACATGAACGTAATTCAAAGTGTTTATAATAAGAAGTGTTGATTTTTCCTGAAGTGAGTGAACCTTTAGTGCCGATAAGCTCACGGCATGAAGTATTGTGGTTAATTATTTCTCCCTTTTTTTATTTTGCAAAAAAGGGAAATTATGTCTCATAGGAAAGGGACAGAGCAGGACTACAGGGGGGACTTTTAAAGCTTTTTCAAAGCATGCGTATTATTAAGTAGTGATATTAATTCTTCACCAAAATGAATTTTGAATGCAGTGAAGCAAAAGGATCGTTTGATTGATTGTGGACCAGGAGAGTGAAGCAAACAAACTGTGTTTAATCACTAAGTTCAGTTCAGTATCGCCCTCCTCCTCGCCGTTGCCTGCATCTCACTCCCGACACAAGCTGAATATTTATCTTTAGGTCAAGGATAAGAGAAAAGCCTTCACTCATAATTGTTAAACAAATCCATCATAAGTTAAATGGCCCCTTAACAGATGAGCTTCATATAGTCTGGACTGTATCATAGAGGAGCTGATTCCACATCAACCTACAGTTACCCAAAATCTTTAACACAAAGCTTATTTATAATAAGTTGAAAATCTCTGTCATTTAGTAAATAATGGATTGAAAGTGAAAAGTAAAAAAATAACACTTACTCTATTGGTGAACTCAAGGCACTAATGCTAACTTCTCACCCTGAAAGCCAAGAGGATTCAGTTCCTGTTTTCCTTTCGGTTGGCTCTTATTACTAACCGTTTTAGGACTCATGGAGATTTACTTACTCTAAGAAGACAGTACTGTAGATGTAGAGATAAAGGAAAACACGATAAACACAGCACAGATCTGCCCTGAGCAAGGATATTGTGAATCTGAATCACTGTGCACTGAATCGTGACTCTTGAATCGAGTTTCGGCTGAGATGATTCACGTGGCTCGACTAGTACAACTTTCAACAAGTGCACCGAGTACCAAGCAAACGATGAGAACAGAGAAACTTTTATTTTCAAAATGGAATGAGGTACCGATTAGTACAGATTAGGTTTTGATTTAAGAGGTAAATATTAATGGAGAGGCATTTTTTTTTTTGTTTTTTGCTTTTTAAGAATGTACTTTCAGTGGAACAAACTTCAGTGCATTTCTTTGTGAATTTCATGGTGAAAACAAACAGATCCATCCATCATCCCCTACGTTCCAGACAGAAGTCCCTTAAGCTCTCGCTCTTACACATCTAATAACGTGTGTGTGATATAAAGTGCTGCTTGTGATATAGGGATCTTATCTCTGAGCACGACCCTGTGTGAGATTCAGGAGACTGTCTGCAGGATGTTATGTAATTAATGGATCAGAAGGTGAAATGTCCCGTCTCTAAAGCATACTGTCTAGCTTTTTCGTTTGACTGCCTTTCACTTTGTTCATTAATTAGTCTGTGTGTGTTTTCCCTGTGGAGTCCCAGTGCTTTGTGCACACACACTCAAACCTGACCAATATGAACCCTGGTGTGCTGTTGCTGAATGTTAACTGTGTTATGTTTGTTTTTGTACACAAGTGCGGATTGTTATTTTTCATTACGCATTAGCAATAAGTTAAGTTTTAAAGGAAAACTCTCCAGCAATGTACGGAGAAATAAACAAACCATCTTTCGAAGGATTTACACCAATCAGCCAAAAAATTCAAACAAATAAAGCTGATTATCTCGTTAAAACATTGGGGGATATTTTAGACTGTAAGTGAACAGTAGGTTCTGGTAGTGGATGTGTTAAATGTGCAGGAGTAAAGAGCCACTTCAACAAGGGACAAATGGTTATGGCCGGACGACTGCAGTGATAAAGGGCGTTAGATTTAAGTTTAATCCATGCACAAGGGAGACGAATCCAAACCGGTCCGAATTTGTGTCACAGAAATGTTTAATGCCGGTTAAAGGAGAAATTTGTATCTAGAAAATGCTGAATATTAAATTACCGACTAAGTTATTATCATAAATCGGTCATCCTGTCTGCTCTGTAATTCCTACCTGAACGTGTTCTCAGGACTGAAAATGACTCTGTCACTAAACACACACAAACTCATGACTGGGAAATAAACATGACCTTACCAAACTCTTTCCTATCTTGTTTCTGCCCAACCCCGTGAACTCCTCCTAACAGACTAATGAGTGCATGTCAGGGTTCTGCAGTTATACAGGTTAAAGGCCTTTTCACATAGAGTCCTACACATCATGTTTTGAAAAAGAACACGCGTATATTAAAGCCATCTTTCACACCGAGTCCAAAACTGACAGACTGCGATGTTGGGTAAAATGTTTAATCGGAGCCTGTTCTAATTTCTGCATTAAAATCAGGCTGACCAATCAGAGCTCGGTCGCCGGGCAGAACAGCTCATCAAGAGCTTATAGGACGAGCAACAGGCTGCCTCTAAAAACATGGATATTAAAGAAAAGATCTGGTGGAATAAAACTGAAAGGCTGGAGAATGATGGAGATGAAATGATGGGACTGTGGTAGCCTAGTGGACTATGAACCAGAAGGTCCAGGGTTCAAATCCCACCTCAGCCAAGCTGCCACTGTTGGGTCCTTGAGCAAGACCCTTAACCCTTAATTGCTTAGATTGTAAGGTTGTATCAATTGTAAGTCGCTCTGGATAAGGGCGTCTGCTGTAAATGTAAATGTACTTTTAACATGAAGCTCACAGGGACTGGATGGAACCGTTTGATTATTTATCTAGGTGCATTCTGATCTGTTCATGATCATAAACACAAACTAGAGCTTCCTGCACTCATCTCCGCTCGTGTTTTTGTTTCTAAGTTGATGATGTGAGAAAGACACGGTGAAATCTCCAACACATTGAGAGAAGAAATTAAAGAAAGCAAAAGCAGGGAGTTGTCAGAGAGTTTAGACAAAAAACATGGCACACATTTTTTCTTGCAGGCTGAAAATGCCTTAATTTTTTATTTTTTTTCCCTAAACTAGGACTTTACCTGGAATCTGTCCAGCCCCTGCAGGCACTGAACTATAAACGCTCAATAATTAAGAGAACATTTGTGCTCCTGTTTGACTGAATTATAACAATAATAACCAGTTCTTCTGAGGTTTAGCACTGAGTTTCTTTGTTTTGTTTCTGGCAGGAATGGTAATTAAATCAGCTGAGCAGGTACAAACCTGGTCTTTATCCCAAATGGAAATGAGCGAGTGCTGTGAAGGACGAATGCTCACGGCAAACAGTTGCAGGTTTGATCCAAACTGAAGTATTAAGAGAAACATACACTTCGCTCACCACTTTATTAGGTACACCTTGTAAGTAATTCTTCGTAGTGTAGATTCAACAAGATGCTGGAAACATTCCTGAGAGATGTTGGTCCACTGACAAATTTGTCGGCTGCACATTCATGATGTGAATCTCCCGTTCCTCCACGTCCCAAAGGTGCTCTATTGGACTGAGATCTGGGGACTGTGGAGGCCGCTTACATGCACTTAATCCAATAACTGCATAAAATCAGATGTGTGTCGGGTTAGGAAATCGGGTAACAGGTATACATGCCATGAGTAATCTGACTACTGGAATAAAATCCAGCTCTCTTTATGGGATTTCTTAATCTTATTTCTAGACCGGAGTACGCTGTGTACATCTGAATCAGATAACTGCAGAAATCCAGCTATGATCGGATTATTAAGTGCATGTAAACACTCAATGTCCCGCACCCAGCGTGGTGTTCTCCTGTTATAGCCCATCTGCTTCAATGTTTGACATGTTTGTTCAGGGATGCTCTTTGGCTGTAATAAGTGCTTATTTGAGTTACTGTTAGTTTCCTATCAGCTTAAACCAGTCTGCATTCTCCCATTTTCATCCAGAGAACTGCCCTCGCTGGATAAGTTCTCTTTTTCGGACCATTCTCTGTAAAACCTAAAGATGGCTGGTTATACTAAAAGGTCATCAGACCACACCAGTTGAAGGATGCTAGTAAAATATTTGCAGTCTTCAAGTAGTAGTTAATTCATAGACATTTATAGTGAGAGAATTACTCCCCACAGTGATGTGTAGCTAGAAATTGTGTTGCAAGTATTTTATTTAAATCAATACATGTTTTGGAGTGACCTTCACAGTCCTCCTCACTCAAGCTTCTCGAATCTACAGTGAAGCATTCAAGCATTCAGTGAAAATATGTAAACTCTTATAGAAAGAGTTCAGTATCTGCCCTTGGATTTCCATTATAGAGTGTATAGGATTCAAGGAAACTTTCTTAGTTGAAAGCATGGCATGTATTAATCTCTCTCTCTCGCACACACAGGCACAGCATGATAGAATTTAGATAAAGACCACAGTGTTCCTTAAAAATGTTCTGATATCTGTGATTATAAACACTGCAGGAGTGCACGAGGACTTCAACAAATTACTATACAGTCAGCTCTCTGTATCATGGATCCAAAATATGAGGACGCGCAAATCCCTCATATTTAATCTAAAATGCATACAATTTGCATATAACCTAATATAAATGTGTCCTCCCAATTGATTAAATCGTCTCTAGATCACGAATAATACCTGAAACAATCGAAATGTTCTTATACTGTAATGTTTAGAGAATAAAGACGAGAATAAAGTTTGGACATGTGAAGGAATGACATGCGAGAACAACGAGTACTGAGGATCTCAGAAATGATGGGAGTCTACAATCCATCAACTTTTGGGTAAATCTACATGTGTAGGACGCGTGGATAAGGAAGGACATCATACTACAGGTATATATTCTGTGAAGCAGGATGTTTATCCTTACCATCGTCACATAGTAGTTTAGATACTTTACACATACAGTTGTGTTCAAAATAATAGCAGTGTGTTTAAAAACATGAGTTAAGCACAAAATCTTTATAGTAGTTTTTATGTCCATGCATTCTGAACATTGCATACTGTTTTCCAAATCAAAACATGAAGAGAAATGTATATATATTTGTAACTACTTTAGAGAAAATAATAAAAAATGACCATTGGGCTGTTCAAAAAAAAAATAGCAGTGTCTGCATTTGTCTTTACAAACTCAAAATCTGTACTACTTTTTTATGATTTAGCATTCCTGTGAATCACTAACCTAATATTTAGTTGAATAACCACAGTTTTTTAGAACTGCTTCACATCTGTGTTGCATAGAGTCAACCAACTTCTGGCACCTGTCAACTGGTATTTCAGCCCAGGATGCTTTGACTATATCCCACAATTCATTTGCATTTCTTGGTTTTGCTTCAGAAACAGCATCTTTGATGTCACCCCACAAGTTTTCTATCGGATTTAGGTCCGGGGATTAGGCTGGCCACTCCATAACCTCAATTTTGTTGGACTGGAACCAAGATTGTCCGTTTACTGGTGTGTTAGGGTCGTTATCTTGTTGAAACACCCATTTCAAGGGCATTTCCTCTTCAGCGTAAGGCAACATGACCTGTTCAAGTATTCTGATATATGCAAACTGGTCCATGATCCCTGGTATGCGGTAAATAGGCCCAGCACCATAGTAAGAGAAACATGCCCATATCATGATGCTTGCACCACCATGCTTCACTGTCTTCAGAGCGTACTGTGGCTTGAATTCAGAGTTTGGGGGTCGTCTGACAAACTGTCTACGGCCCTTGGACCCAAAAAGAACAATTTTACTTTCATCAGTCCACAATATGTTTCTCCATTTTTCTTTGGACCAGTTGATGTGTTCTTTGGCAAATTGTATCTGCTTCAGTACATGTCTTTTTTTTAACAGTGGGACTTTGCGGGGACTTCTTGCTAATAGATTAGCTTCACACAGGCGTCTTCTAACTGTCACAGTACTCACAGGTAACTTGAGACTGTCTTTGATCATCCTGGAGCTGATCATTGGCTGAGCCTTTGCCATTTTGGCTATTCTTCGATCCATTCGAATGGTAGTCTTGCATTTTCTTCCACGTCTCTCTGGTTTTGCTCTCCATTTTAAAGCATTGGAGATCATTTTGGCTGAAAAGCCTATTATTGTCTGCACTTCTTTATAGGTTTTACCCTCTCCAATCAACTTTTTAATCAATGTTCGCTGCTCTTCTGAACAATGTCTCGAACGACCCATATTTCTTAGGCTTTCAAGGAGAAATGCATGTACAGCATGTGCTGGCTTCACCCTTAAATAAGGGCCACCTGATTCACACCTGTTTCCTCACAGAATGATTGTCCTCACTAATTGAACTCCACACTGCTATTATTTTGAACACACCCCTTTCAATTAATTATTCAAATACACAGACTCAATAGCATGTATATCATGAATGCTGAGACTGTTGGCTTTCTATTTGCACCAACTGGCAAATTGTTTGTCATGTGGTAATATAATTTATACCAAAAACAGTGATTAATCTGGTTAGTCATATTGGACTGCTATTATTTTGAACACAACTGTAGTGTTTTGTTTTACACAATATTAATTAAAACACACTGTGAAAATATTTAGTACAGCACAAATACAGAAAATCTTTTATTCTCTTTTCTGTCAGCAGGTGTTGCAAGGGTTTTCTTGTACATTTTTTCTGCCATTCAGACATGAATAAGATGTATATAAGGCAGGTTTTTATTCCCTATTACAACTCTTAAGACCTCTGTTGTTAACGCGAATGGACGTTAATTCATTTATAGCAGGGGATTTTAGGTGACCCATGATTTCTGTTCCCAGAGATGCAATGGGCTTGTAGGCCATTTTTCTCTGACCTTACACTAAAGCTCAAAGGATTTCTACTCTGTCTTCCACCATCCAATGTTTGTGTTCTTTTACCCATTCCTCTAGTTTCATGTCAGGCGAGCTGATGCTGAAGCTCATCACTGGGATTTGATTTGTATTATTCAAAGAATCTGTAAGATTAAAACTTTACACTCTCATCTACTTCTGCTCATGTGCATTTGTTCTTTTCTCAAGTGGATTAAACTAGAGACGCACTCACAATTTACGCCACGAAAAACAAAAGACAATACATTTTTGTCCATCAAATGTCCACATCCGGCTAACCCAGACAGCTGAGATGAACACTTGGAGGGAATAAGTAGAGCTTAGGGAATATTGCGTATTAATTATTCAGGAGTGATTACAAGAGCCTAATAGAGCGACACACAATCCCGATCTCTGTCTCCACCTTTGTGAGGGTTGCATGTTCTCCTCGTGTCCGTATGGGTTTACTCCAGGTACTCCATTTATATTTACATTTCCAGCATTTAGCAGATTCCCTTATCCAGAGTGACTTACAATTGGTACAGTCTTACAATCCAAGCAATTGTGGGTTAAGAGTGTTGCTCAAGGACCCAACAGTGGCAGCTTGGCATTCCTAAGACATGCTTTAGGTTAACTGGTTGCTCTGAATTGACCCAGTGTACATGTGTCTGACTTGTATCGATGTAGCCTTGGTCCTGTTGTGAATAGTTGCTGATGTGATGTTAAATCAAGTAAATTAACAAATAAATATTGTACAGAGATAATCAGGGCTGCAGAAGGCACCGGCGTGATTCAAACCCAGGTCCATGCGTTGGTGAGCACTGAGTATTAGACTGCTAAATCACGCAATTTCCACAGTGAAATTTGCAAAAATGTGTCAGATTTGTGTAAAAACGCTTTGCATTGAAAGTCAACGAAACGCCATTTGACCAGGGGTTCACAAACTTTTGAGTAAACCCTTTCGTATATATAATGCCGAGCTTCGTAACGTTACTTCACATCTCATGGCTACAGTTTTAATCTGCATTGATGACATGTGTATTCCAATCCATGAGCTGATTACAGATTCATGTAAATGTCACTAATTGCTTGAATAATGATAATAATTAAAAACTATTTTTAAAACAATGCCTAGTTTTTTATGCCATAAAATATTCCAGCAATCTGTTCTGCAGACGCCTTTCTCCGAACAGGGCTTCATCATGAATATTCATGGTGGATATATTTAATTAAATGAAACCTTATTTGCATTTACACACTGTTAGGAGGAATGTACTGTACTAATTTATTTCTGTTCCCCAAGGTCTGAATAATGGAAATGTTCTCTCAGAGCACAAGCCAGACGTTTTCTATTCACATCCTCTCTTCATCCGAGTACTCTGGTAGGTTAACTTGAGGTACTAAAGACCATATCTGTGACAACACTGTATTGAGGATGATTTGGCACCCCAGGGTGGTTTTACAACCGCTTGATAAACACTATCATTTACAACAACTAATTAGTTTCATTTGTGGAAAAGTGAATAACAAATCCTCCCTCATCGCAATTCATCCATAGCATCCAGTGTTTGCCGTTATTGAGGCTCTGTCTCCAACCGCGCATTGACTACTCAGTAGGGTGCCTAAATAGTTGCGTAACGGTCGGTAGTGCACTAATTGGTTCGTACGATTTAGTAGTGAAGTGTGTAATTTGGGACACTCCACTTTGACTTCGCACCTATGGAGAAAAACGATTGGTTTATGTATTCTAACGTTTTAGAAGTACGATTGTCACTTTATTTTAGTAGCCTTCGTACATATTTATACTTTATACGAATAAAACATCGTCCAGCTTTAACTTTTGATTTACTGCAGCCTTTAAAAAGAATAAATGTAAAGTAACTGCTGCCACTGAATGTGTTATTTGTTTATAGATCGACTAGCCTCTGGTTGGCTCTTTTATGAAGCAGGTTTAGAGTTTGCAGTAACACTGGATGGAGCTCAATTTAATCAGAGAGTCTCCAAAAAAATTTAAAGGGTTTGTCACGAACGCGGATACCGTTAGAACGGCAATTAAGGGCACAGTTCCAAAGAACCTGATGGCTAGCATTTAACTAGTGCAGCTGCTCCTCCTTACAGCGCTGGCGTGCGAATCTGTGTGTATGGAAGGCCAAATAGTCCATAAGCGTGGTAAACACCGAAGTTGCTGCGCTAGTGTTATATGGTGTTTATTCATTTATATATTTATAGGCAAACGTTTTGCAACTGTCATTTTTAAGGTGGCTAACACTTAATAGTGCTTTCCCCCAACTTTACACTCTATTTAGCTGTTTCCTGCTGTCACTAGCTGACTCCCAGCTATCACTAGACTTAGCTGGCTAATGTGCCATAAACTATTGACGTCTCAATTAGCTTCTGGGACCTTACAAAAACACTAGTAGGTTATCTGGAAATGTGTCTAAACGTTTGTAGGGCACATTTTTAGGGGACTTTTGTAAAGGTTTTTCTCTTATGAGGAGAAGAATCCCCATAAGCGACCTATACTGATACAGATATTAATTAAAAGCAGAGTGTTTATATTTGTAATTTTAGCATTAGAAACCCATCTGTTTTTTATTTAAACTGGGCTTTATGTAATGTAGTTTGGGAGCAAAGAGTAACCAAATATAAGACTAGAGAACCACTGCAGGTACAAATCGAATATACTGCTCAAATCTAAAAAGTGTTAGTCTGATCAGGTCATGCATAAAGAACATTGTGCCACCTGACATTGCAGAAGTAAACATGCTTGTGATTGCTAATACAGGGCTTTTTACAATAGAGCATTACAAACATCTCAGCCCTCTGTCCTATCTGAGCAAGCCAACAGGAGGCCAAGGAAATTCCCTAAATGTTCCCTAGTGTTCCTAGTATGTAGCATCTTGACACTGAATCATCCAATAAGAAATTTATTTAATGATACTCTGTCCAATAAGGTTTCCTTTTTGGTAAACTGAACGTGTTTATAAGCCGCTGTATGCTTGATTTGAGGGGAGCGTCCCGAGGTAAGGTATTTCGGTCGGGTAACGTAGGGGCGCTACCCGACCTCGTTAAAGCTTTCATAATAAATAACTATTGAGCTACTTGTTAGGACGGTCTTTTGAATTGTTTTTGAATTTAACAGGTGAAATTTCCACCACATCCGCTCCACGCTGGATTGAACCTGGGATCTTTTCCCTGTGAGGTCACAGTGCTACCCATCGAGCAAATATGTCACCCTCTCTTTAAATAATTAATGTATTTATTATTAAGTATATAACCTTGTTTACCTGTCGTTCATCCATTTTTACACCATTTTACACCAATTCAGGGTGGCAGGTAGCTGGAGCCTAACTGGCAACACGAGGTACAAGGCAGGAACCAACCCCAAACAGAGTGCTAACCCATCACGGGGCATCAAAGACCTAGTCTTGGAAAGCCATGCAGACATCGAGAGAACATGCACACTCCACAACGACTCAAATAATGCAGAATAGTCTTTAAACAACGCAGTATCTGTAAAATATCTACATTGAAAAACAACGAAACTCCGTACCAATCAAAAACTGATTGTTAAATCGTTTATGGACTCGTTGGCCTTCCATAAGGCGCTGTCTATTCACATCCATTTACACAGGCGGAGCGCTTGGTGTGTGTGTGTGTGTGTGTGTGTGTGTGTGTGTGTGTGTGTGCGCGTGCGCGCGCGTTAGTTATAAGGGGCTGCATGCCTACAAGCTTCTGCTCATTCCAGCCTTCAGCGTTTCGTCCTGCTGCTCCGGAGCGCAGGACCGACGACCTGGAGCTATAAAGCGGATCTCTGTGATGGATTAACCGCGCTGGCTTTCGCCGAGCTCCATTTCCTTCAGGAATATCCGAGCTGTGCTGTGGCTTCTGTCTGAGAGATGGGATTAAGCAGCGCCAAGAAAAGTTGGGATTTTTGAGTGAGCCCTTTCTTTGCGCCGGATTGCGAAGGATGGAAAGATAAAATATTAAGGCTTTTCCACAACAGGGTAGAAACACACAGGGAGAGGAAATGCACGGAGGTGAGTCCATGCACGCGTTTAATGCATTGCAGCAATGCTCCCAATTAACACCCGTGTATTTATATTATTTAAGATAATTCACGGAATCTGGCCACGAGCAGCCAATTTGCCTTTTCTAACAAGTTGCAGGTGATAAATCAGGACTGACGACGCCACCTACAGGTGTAGCGTTTTAAACGATAACTAATTGCATTGTTCATACGTGTATTTGTTTAATACAGTGAGTTTGCACGGCGCTGAGCCTTTATTCCATAACAAATTCCCTCAATCGGGCGTATTTAGTCTTTGCGTCCATGAGCTGCTGTGCGCACCGTGAATCGTGTCCTGAATCGGATACAAATGGACAAAACTAGTCTGTCTAGTCTTAAAATACTGATTATGAGAACGAGCAAGGTGTCAGGTCGTATTTTCGACTAGGAATGCAATTCCTCAGTGCATCATCGTGTGTATTTGATTTAGGGATCTATGTTTGTAAGTCCCTTCACCGCTACACGCGAAAATGTGTATTTTCTTAACTGCTTTGTCAAACAACAGGGTTACGAGCTGAAATATAGCAGTCTAATAATGTAAAACCCATATAAGCAGCAGTTTATTGAGAATGACCCCAGAGCTCATCTGGGGTTCTAAGGTTTGTTTTTTGAATAACCATTTCTGCTTGAACTTCATGGCTTCTTAATTCTTAATCTAAACGGGTCCTTATTATAAAGCGTTTTCCCTAAAGCCCTGAACCATACAGGACCTGTCACGGTTCTACAGTGGGTGAAACATTTTGTGAAGGTGTTCTACTTAAGATCTTTCCCAAAACTGAAGATGGAACCACGCAGGATGTTAGATAAAGGTAGCACCATTAAATCTTGTGGAACCATCTCTCTGCGCAGCGAATGGTGCAACTTCTAGGGTTCCTTCCCCCGATTTAAATGACAGTACCATTTCATCCAAGGTCCTACCTACAAGGTACAGCCCAAATACCCAACAGGGCTGCTAGACAGAACCTTGTATTCTCGAACAGATATCGTCCAGTCGCGCGTAAAGTGCATGCGCATACGTGCGCGGCGCGGTTCTGATGATCAGCCAAAATCTGGGGCACCTTAAAAACGCGAGACCCCAGAATGTGGCCCGCTGGCAGAGGCGCTCGGTTGCGTGCATGCGAGTTTGGAGGCTGCAGATAAGCACCGTGGCATTTCTGCAGCCGGCCGTGTAAGTTCAACGCGCAGCGGGCATGTCGAGGCAGCGGAGCGCAGCGCGTGCTGAAGTGACAGCTCCCGCCGACTCGTGCACGATTTGCCTTTAACCCTCGAGGCTCTCCGGCTTTAAATTCCCGGCATTCTGAGCTCGTGTGAGCCGAGAGGTCATTTGCGTAGGCGTTTCTTCACTTGGTCCGTTTGGATCAATCGAGGCGAAAAAGCCCGATGCTCGGTGCCCGTCACGACGTGGGATCAATGCTCCGATCCGATTGAATGATTGCTGTTGCCATGATCACCTAGACGACAGACCACGCCCCCTGACAACGAGAAGAGAATTTGCCAAACCAGAACTGTGCCTAGAATGCATGAGGCTGAAGCTGCATCTCAGATCGTTTGGTGCGTTTAGTGTAAGTGTGTGACCCGTAGTGTTAGTCATAGCTTTAAGACGAACAAATCAAATCTGACAAAGGACACTTGGTGCGCACTGATCTTATAATAACTGCTTAACACTAGCTCCTGTAGGTCCTACACTTCTGTTCATAGATTGCTAGGATCAGTGTGAAGCTGCATCTCAGATCGAATACCTGTGTTTATGTCAAGTGGCCTGAAGTGTGCTTAATACCGTGATGATATGCCGCGCTGCTCGAAGCACTCGGTGGTCATGCTAAGAGGGGCTCCTGCTGGTATTCAGAGTAGCTGGACTACCAGAAGGTCTGCCAGGGCCTACTTAAGGTCAAACTAATTTGACCTTGACGCCCTCTAATACATTCAGGTCCGTCACCAAAACAGAAAATGTGGGTAGGTGTTCCGATTTAGGGCGACACGGTGGCGCAGCAGTTATCGTGGTCACCTCACAGTTCCAGCGTGCCTGGACATGTGTGCTAGGGTGTATGTGCCCTATGATGGATTGGCACATTGTCTAGTCCCTGCCTTGCTTGGCACAGGCTTTCCCATGATCCGGACTAGAATTAAGCAGATAAGAAAATGAATGACCCCCCAGAAAATGAATTACCCCCCAGACACGAGGAGTACTAGGGACTGGACGCCTTTGCCACATGTTCATTTCTATATTGTTCTTACCATGGGCTTCAGTCTTTCAGTGCCAAATGAAGCCTTCTGGACTTTTACACACTGGACCTTACAGCTACAGGCTTCGAACTGAACTCCATAACTGACAGACAGACTGACCTCACCTCGCCAGATCTGGGGTCCCAAACTGGGGTAGCTCAGCACTATGAACCAGCGCTCAGTGAGATCCCGGTGTTAGGGCTTATAAGACAGTTATGCATGTGAATAAAGTTTATAGGATAAATTACACTTTTCCTGTACGGAGAATGGCTTAGTTACAGAACAAAATTTAAAAAGTACTTTTAAATAAATAAATAAGATTCCGGTGTTATAACAAAGGTCTAGGATCCCGTTATAATTTTGGTTCCTTCATTAGTGATCTAAAAGAGTTAGCTGAAGCTTTAGTATGAATGTTCTGAGTCAGAAAGGCTAAAGTTAGAGTTCTAGATCATCTGCAGCTTGGTGGGTTTAATAAGAGCTGGACTTAACAGATCCATGAATGAAGCTCCGATCAGCCGTGGATGGTGTTTAATGAGAGACGGCGAGTTTAACACCAGCAAATGATGTGAAGGAAATCAGAAAGAAGGAGCTGCTGGATCCGGATGGAGCTGCTGATGCTGTATAACTCTCCCGTAACATTTCTGACTGATACATCAAACCAAACCCAGCTAGAAGCTTATCCAGCATTTCTGCTAATGGGACTCAAACTGATCTTCAGTGTAGCTGCTCTTCAGTCGAGCTGGGAATCCAGTAAGAGTCCAGGTCCTTTGATTTACTCTACTGACTTCGTTTCTCTGCTTTTCCAGCTTAAATCCAAATCCTGGTTTGTAAGGGTGATAAACCTCGGCTCATTGTAAGGATCAGGCTGCTCATTAAGAGCTTCACCTAACATCTTTAAGCCAAACAAATGATTTCAAATTCATTTAGGCAGTATTGACTTGGATAATTATAAGGTTCCTGCTTTGTTATGGCTGGTGTCGTTGTTAGATTTGTGTGGATGTGGTGGAGTAATACTTTGGTCATCGAGCAATATTGACACTCCTAGAACGTCTCTCAGCCAATCAGATTGCGGGGTTGGAACTAACTGTGGTATAATTAATAATAAGTTATATTAAACGATACCCAGTGTTTATTTCATCAGGATATTGCTGTCTTATTGCTTCACTGAATATTTCACTACATTACCCACAATGCTTTTTGTTCCATTTTCTACCTTATTAGCTGCTTAGTTAACCTGCTTTGAAAGAGGTTGGTTATTGTCTTTATCAGTAAGCCAGTCTGTGCAGGAATGTGACGTAGTAGGTTGTGTACATCTCTAGACACTCGAGTTCAATCCTGCTTGCAGTCTGTGTGGAATTTGGCATGTTCTCTGTCTTTGGCACTCGTATTGCCGCATTACACCCAGTGTTTCTGGGATAGGCTCGGGATCGAAGTGGGGTGATTCATGACTGAATGGAAATTCTTCAAATATAAATACAGTCTCTATGTCCTGCTTCTTTCCTCTCTTTGAAAAACTGAACCCTTTTTTGTCCAGTCCGTCCACCTAGGGGTTCTGGGTAGTCGGTTCTGCTTTTCCTCCCCGTGTGACGCCTCTGATTAATGGCCGTGCCACGTACGAGGCACACGTCACACTTCAAATGCCTTGCACTCAGTCCCTAGTCACTCTGGGTTAAGTCTTGCCAGCTCCTTTTTTGCTGATTATAATCTTTCATTTATAAAAGCTAGACCCAAAAAAACCCACATACTGATGTGCTGCAGATACACAGAGTTCGAAGATAAAGCCTTAAAATCTGATAAATAACGTCAGATATCTCGTCCCAAAGTTAACCAGATCGCCGTGAACGAAGGAAAATTTTAACCTGATAGCAGCTCTGAATTGAAATGTTATCCCACAAAACACAGTCAGCACTTTCTCTGCATCTGAGCAAAAGTATGCCACGTTTTGTTTGTCTAATGCAAATTCCTTTAGTCCTCCTTCAACGGGGTGAGATTGGAGAAAACAAGCATGAAATGAAACGAAATGTTGATCTTTGTAAACTGGCTACAGCTCATGGCTCACACAGCTCATGTCCATTGTTACAAGCTGACTGATGTTGACATAAGAGGGTAAAGGCGGCATCTAGCGGTAGAGAGCTGCAACCAGTTGTGCCCAGCGCTGCGGTGATCTGGCGGAGACATTCATGGGAAACCCTTTCAGTGTGTGGGCGAGTATTATCCTGCTGAAAAATGTCAAGCCCTGCCAAGAGAGGCAACACATGTGGCCGCAGGATGTCCTGCATATATTGCTGAGCTGTTAGTGTCCCTCGTATCACTATTAGGGGTGACCGACTGTCGTATGCGATGGCTCCCCAGATCATCACACCAGCAGTTGGGGCAGTGTGTCGCACCACAGCATAGGCAGGATTAAAGCCACCACAAGGCCTCCATACTCGAACCCAACCGTCATTGGATCCCAAACAGAATCTGGATTCATCTTTAAAGACCAAACGGTTCCAGTCCGGAGCAGTCCAGGTTTCTTGTTCATGACACCACTGCAAACAGTGGCAGGACACATAATGGCATCATTACAACAAATTTTCTCTTTCTAAGCCCCTGGAAATGATCCAGGCAGAGACAGGGGTGTGTAGTGAAGGTGCGCCCTGTGTCTGGATGGTGGATAACCAAACTGTGGGAGCAGCTCGTGCTTGTCAGTGGATCAAACCATCCTCTCTACTGGGGGTCTGTCTGGATCGCCCAGTGCCTGGTCACCGTGTGTGTGTGCCCCCATTAAACCGCCGCTCCCAACAGCTCCTAAAAGCTAGGTCAGAACAGCCCAGATGGAGGCAATTCATCAAAATGACCATCCTGCTCAAAGTCTCAAAGCCTGTCAACTGGGAAAAATATCTTCCAGTGCATTGTACAATTTCTCACCTAGAGGTACACTACCCAAAAGTAGTTGCTGAGAACCTTTTTATAGACAGTAGGGAAAGCATTTTACCTCTTGTGGCCAGACGTAGTGTCTAATCAGACCTGTAATCATTTACATATCTGCCTGAGACAGAGCTGGAGAGTTTTGCAGCAATCCCACATTTCTATGTGGGTGCTTTATTTTTATGTCAGTGAGGATATTACATATCACTGATCACACTGATCAAGTAATAAATGGTAGATTTCTTAAATACTGGTGTCTTCTGGTTGAAAATTATGACCATTTAAGAAAACGATCAGTGAATGCAGCCTGTGAGTCACGTTACAATTGTCACATCCATAAATCTGACATCTTTAAATCCGTGGTATAGAAAATAAGTTAATTTTTGGATGCGGTCCATCTGTTGAACTATGATTAATAGGACGACACTAATCTCTTCTATTGCTGCGTACAGATCAATGTGTCCACCTACGTGGTACTGAAGCACTTACAACTTGTGCATTCGCACTCTTTAACAGGCAATAAATCAGAAACCCTGACAGATGCTCTACGGTAAAACATCGGGACACATTGATTGTTTGGACTGGTCGTTCGAATTAGAGCATGTTTGTGCTTTAGCGTGTCCTTATTATGAGATATATTACGTCCTTGCATCAGGTACCATAATATTAAATCATTACATGGTCAATATTTGTGCAGATTAAATGTATGGAAAGCTTTAGTACCAGCTAGAGACGGGCAATATGCATAAACATCATCGAAACCATGTAAGCCCATGTGTATTGTCCATAATTACCATAATGCACATTTAAACGTTCGCTATATTTGTCCCGTATGAATTAAATTCCTTCTCCAGCCCGTGTTTAAAGGCTCTCTTCTCAATCATTTATTTAGTACATTAAGCCAATATGTATAATTCACTTGAGTCACGCAGCACAAAACAACCGGCGGCTTCATTAGGTTAGTTTTCTCTCTTAAAGCTTTCTCTTTATTTTCTTTAATCAGCTTGCACTTGGAACTTTAATGCAATATAAATAAGCAGAAGCTTATAGGTTTTCATGGAACTGCAGATAATCAGGATCGTGCATATTATTTCCACATATATAGAGGCTTTGGCCCTCACAGCTGGTAGAGCATTAAAAGCGTTAAGACGTTTCTGACCTTCCACTTGACCTCATGTCACACGGTACATGACTTGAGGACGTTCAGAGGCTCAGCGGAAGATGGAATTCCCTGGCAATGGGAAGACAGACAGACAAAAACCTGGATACAACGGCTCAAGGTGGCTCAGCTGGTAGAGTTCTGTGCCCGATTGCGTAAAAGGTCTGCCCTTGTCCATCTTTTGCAGAAGAAATGCCTGAAGTGTTATTTAAGGGCTTTGTGAAGGGAAATTGTGATAAACCCATAAATGCCCCCTTAAGCATCGAATGTCCCTTAAGTAATCCCTTAAAAAACGTTAAGTGTAGTTAAATGGTAAATTGCCTTTATTATTTAAGGGATGCAAAACCTCATCTAAACTCTCGAAAGTTGGAGCATGTGACTGACTTTTTGGAGGTTTTTGAAGATGAGTGAGTATCTAGGCAAGTCTATGGAGTCCTACAGACCATGGTCTAGAGGCTTCTTCCTTATGGTCTAAAGGTTTCTACTTTACAGCGTTTAGGGAGTTTTTCCTTATCATTGTCGCCCTAGCCTTCTTCTGTCTGTGAATGACCCTAGGATATATATTAGAACATGATCTAAAATTGTAAAGCTGCTTTGAGACAATGCTCCATTGTGAAAAATGCTATAGAAATAAATAAGACTTGACTTCAGTATCTAAGGAAAGCTGTGCCGCTGGTTCGGACACACACAGACCAAAAGAATAAAGTGATGGATTTCAAGTCTTTATTGGCAAAAATTCATATAAATGATAGCTTTTTATCCTTTTCTCTTGGGTTCATTTTAAAGCTTCCTTTTGGGTTCCTATTCTCTTTTCAAGACAGCTAAACATTTAGTTAAAAATCATTTTAAAGAAATTTAATATATAGATTTGTTTTCCAGTGAGTGTGATATTTTAATTTTATTTAACGTGTGCATTTTGACAAACTGCAGTTTTACAGATAATTGCAGAGATTACAGGGTACTCTTAGATCTTAAGTGCTAGTGGATGAATCAGAATTTGCCCATGGTTCTGGATGTGATTCCTTGAGTTTTCGCTTCACCAGAGGCTCTCTGGGAGCTCACTGACCAGGGGTGCCCCCACGTTACAGTGTACCCACAAAGGACGAGTGCATCTCTAGAAAAATCCAGTAACAGGACGATATAAATGAGCTTTATACTGGTACGTCAGCCTCTCTTGTATCTAAGTGTATTTGCAGAAGGGCCGCAGGGCTTAGGGCGCCATTTGGGATTTCTCTAGTTCAGTCTGCGCTTTGTTTTCTCCACCCCTAAAAATCGCTCCCCTTTGAGTAGGTCAGTGCAGCGTATTGAACTGTGTCACCTCATAAACTCACATCAAGTCGATAATGGCCCTTCCGTTAACCTTGCAGAAATTAAATTCCCGTCCCCAATCCTCGTGGCTTCGGCGCTGTTATTCCAGAAGACGTCTCCTATTTACGCCCCATCTGCCGTCTGCAAAAGGTCTGGTCTGATATTATCATAGCTTTCCACTTCATTTGCTTGTAAGTCTGCGACAGCCAGTGCAGTCGGAGATAAATCACGGATCGTGGCTAAGCCTATAGGGGCTTATCTGCACGGCACACGGCGCACGCCCGATAGATTCTGATGTGCAAAGTGAATATAGGCATTAAATCGGAGACACATGCCGCTTATCGCCACATTAGTCTGCTGTCTTAAAGAGAAAGGCTGGAACTGAAGGGGCCTCTAAAGAACGAGCCGAAATGTTATTAACCTACTTTAATTATCTTTTGGCTTATTTTAAAGAGAGAACAATATGCAGCCCGTTATCTCAGCAGTCTTTCAAAATTCTTTCGCCGTCTTGCTTTCATTGCCAGAGGCAGAAGGCCTAGCTAAATATTTCTGTCTTGGGAAAAATGTCCACTTTAACATCCAAAGAACAAAGGGTAACAATCGGTTTAAGGGTCACAATTTAAACTTGGGTATTTGTTAGACTTCTCAGGAGGGCTGGAAGAAAATGAAATTCTAAAAAGATTTTTTTAATACAGAGACACATCTTTTGGAAAACATTCTCTACAGATGGGTTTGCTCCTTGCTTCAAAGCTCCAGCAGACCCCGCCTGTGTGGAGTTTGCATGTTCTCCACAGCTTTTCTGCAGATATCTCGGTTTCAATCCAGATTCCATTAGGTTGCTTGGTTTCTCTAAATTTCCTCAGTGTGAGTGTGTTTGACGAGTGCAGCTGTAAAATTGCTCGTGTCATGCATATAACCACTTACACAGACATGGCATTGATAAATAAATAAACAAATAAATAACTTGTTTGGCTAATATGTTTTAAACCTTACTTATATGCACCTGCAGAGGTGGCGTGAACTTCTTTTCTCTTTACAAACCAACAAAACCTTTGCGTACACATAGTTGGCCATTACACGATAGGTGCTTTCACAAAAAACAGTTATAAGGAATAATTTGGGAGCAACTACCCTCAGTGGAGCTCCCTGAGAACTACAATCGTTCCTGGGCTTTTTTGGTTGCGTTCGCACTGCCAGTAGGAACGCTGTGTGACACTGAAGTTGCTCGTGTTGCACCTCCTCCATCGCATACTGGCCCAGTAAAGCCTGGACTTCACTGCCCTAGGAGAGCTAAAAACCTCGCTATACACGGTGTTATAAAAATACTTTATTTAACTATCAACAGAATATCATTCTGCTTTGTTTGCACTAGAAACCTTCGATTTATTGTTATTAGTGCTGTTACTCAAGTGCAAGTCATTGCGTGTCACGTAGAAACAGTTATCATTAAAAAGCAACTCTATATATATATATATATATATATAGTGCTAGCTACTTTTAAATAAATCAGTAGCATTATTTTCAGCATGGCTCATCTTGTCTGCTGCAGCACAACGGTTCTCTTTGACGAAGGGCTGCAGAGTAGGGGTGTAACGATACACTCTGCTCACGACAGAGTTCACGATTCGATTTTCTCACAATTACTGATTTTACATTTGACAAAAGACAATCCTTTTTTATTTCTGTAATCTAAACAATGAAAACAATGCACATTTTCTTGCATATGCATTTTAAAAATAAATCTTTAGTCCCTTGCAATTAAAAGAAATGATTAGAAACATTAGGTGTAAAATTGTAAACAAAATGCCCTATTCCATCATTGCAGTACCTCTGTACAATATGTCTTATATTCAATATTAATTTTTATTCTATCAGTGCATTACTAATCTTGAAGTACAAAGTCTTTGCCTGTGTGACTCTTATTCATCCGTACTGCAGAGTATGTTCTGGGATCTCTGAATTGGCACCGTGATGTCATCGGTGACAGCATTTGTTTTGTCTTTTCTTGTCGAAAGGCTTTTTTGCAAAATCCTTACTTTAAGGTTTTCTGAGTGTGTTTTTGTGTAATCTTCGTATTCTGCACAGTGATTAGTTCACAGATGGTAAAATAAGTAAATTCCGACATAGTTTGCAGATCGGCGTCTTTTGAGCAACATCCTTCTTTTCAGAACCAAATCAGCTCCAGTGACATAGACTGTGAGGCTGGTGGTGTCTGTATTTTGTCTCCTGCCATGGTTTGTTCACTCATTTGTAACTTCAGTCATGTGCTTTTAGGTAGAATGCTAGCTTGATTTGTGCACGCCGATAATACTCACAACAATTAAGATATTAATAGAACAATTAAGATATTATCTTAGATGATACGTAACACACACCCCTACTGGAGCCATATCGTTTTAATACAAAAGTATTTCGTTTATTAGGGTGCTTTTATTAGAAACAGGACATGCAAACTGTTATCTTGTCCTACATCCTGTGTGTTTATTTCAAAGGAATCTGCTGTCACACAGTAATGAATTTAGGAATTAAGGATTTAGTGATTTAGGGAACCATTTCGGACACAAATTGCCCATATGTTCAGTCAGTGAAAATATGATAAAACACCATTAAAAAATGATCGCAAGAGCATTGCTTATGTCAATTATGCTACATATTTTGTGTAAATCTCTATTTTTCTTTTGTTTTTTTAGGATTTACAAGCAGGAACAGTGTACTGTTATTGCCACACAGCTCCAGGGACCCACTTTTGATCCCAGGCTCTGGTTTGTTCCTCCAGTAGATGTGTCTGGGTTTCTTATGGGAATTTCTTACAGGTTTCCTCCCTCTTCCCAAAAATATGCCTGCTGGATTGGCTACTCCAAGTTACCCCTAGATGCGAGGGTCCACTGCCCCCTCACAAAAATAATATGTTTACCAGTCATCTTGATTAATGAATCACAGCTCAATGCTAAAGACGATAGAGTTCAGCGAGAAAAGAAAGAAGTTCCCTGGCGAGGTGAACAGACGGAAAATGAAGAGTTCTGTTATTACGAAACTGACTGCAGATGAAGTGAGCACCATAATGGGCCCCTCCATGTTGGCGTAGCACAGTCCCCCTCAGGGTGGCCAGAGGGCATGGGCCCGTTTCTTCACTCAGTCGGTTTTGTAGGGGTGTTCTTTGTTCCATCGCAGTCTTACTTAATTCCGGGTTCTGTCTCAGCCCATGTCTTCATTATCTGCCTGTCTGCGTTCGCCTTGCAGGGGATTCCTTCTTCGATCGAGTCCGCAGTTCCTTGGGTTGGCATATGGCATGGCACGTTGACTTTACTGATTGTAAAACAGCTCTTTCGTTGGCTGCTGTTCTGTAATAGTGGACGCACTCCATGATTAATGTCCTTGGTATCCACAGTGCTGCTGACAGCCGAGCACCGAATGGATCAATGCTGTGAAACATACAGGGTGTGTTCTGGTGTAAAGAGGCTTCAGTCACTCACTCACTCACTCACTCAGTCACTCACACTCACACTCACACACACACACACACACACACACACACACACACACACATCTCCATTATGAACAGTACTGTCGGTCCTCTGGGACACGGTATCCTTCTGACTTTGACCGACTCCATTGTCACTCACACTAACAAGCACCTGGTTGAATGTTAAATTAAATGTTAAATATTAAATCTCAGATGAAGTCTGATTGTGTTGCCTATTTTGCGTATCACGTTTCTCTTGTTTTACTGTGGGACTGTGGTGTAAGTTTTCATAATTTATTTCTATAGTGCAAAGGTAGAGAGAATAAGAAGACAAATCCTTCAGAAGAGAGTGTGGACCCTGAGGTGCCTTGGCCACACCCTTCAAAAAAGAAATCATCAATTGGTGATTTATTTTGAACCCAAGCAAAGCAAGCCATGTTCCAAGCTTGCAGAGCAGGAAGTTGTACGGGCCTCCTTGATCTCTATATCAAAAAGGGAATTAAAATCGAATTTCTTTCTTCATTTTGTGCTCGTATATATCATATCGTGGAGCAAAAACAGCTAAACGCATCGTATCGTGAAATCTCTGTATCGTTGCACCCCTAATGTTTAACATTTTTCTATTCTTTTTGCAGCCTGGATTCTTCTGATTGTCATAGAAGAGGGGTTTGCCCTGGCTCAGAAGATCAGAGGTAGGATTCTCACCATCACTATTTTTAAAACTTAATTATTAGTGTTCACTGTGAGTAATGAAACAAGCTGAAAACCAAACGATGGCTTTAATAGGTACACCTGGCTAGTAATGTGTTTGGACCCCTTTTGCCTTCAGAACTGCTTTAATTCTTCAGAGCGTAGATTCAGCAATGTGCTGGAAACGATTTTGGTCCATATGGACAGCAGCAATACTCAGGTAGGCTTATGGGTTTAAACAATGCTCAGTTGGTATTAAGGGGCACAAAGTGTGCCATGAAAATATCCCCACACCATTACACAACCAGCAGCCTGAACAAGGCAGGATGGATCCATCATTTTGTTTACAAAGTTCACACCGATTTCTGAAATCGAGACTCATCAGAGCAGGTGATGTTTTTCCAGTCTTCTGTTGTCCAATTTTGCAGAGCCAGTACAAATTATAGCCTCACCAACAACCTTTCTTCTCCTTCCAGCAGCTTGTCTTGCCTTGTCTAAATGCATTGAGTTGCTGCCCTGTGATTGGGTGATTAGATATTAGATATGCGTTAACGAGCAGTGGCAGTGGCTACATTTCTTTATGCCATGGTCACGTGAGCATTAATCCCCTCGAACATCATATTTCTAAATCAGATGTGGTATGGAATGTGCTCTAACATGACAACAAGAAAAAATAATCAATAATAATATAATAATTTGAGTTTAACATGTAAAGATCCCAGATCTGCAGTTACCAGCAGAGATCCAGGTCCAAAGGTGAAAAGTTGTCAGTGAACCCACCACCTTCAGCTCAGAAGTTCTGGATCTAAACTCCAAGCCACTAAACTGGTTTGCATTTCTTCATTTGACAGATACTTCTATCGAAATGGATTTACAGATATAATACAGTGTGTTTTGTTTAAGAGCCACGTTGGCAGTAATGGGATGTGAACCCTCAACCTTTCAAGCAATAGCCCAAAACCTCAATCGAAAACCAAATCATCAAGTGAATTCTGCTCTACAGATGAGGGGATCGATTCTAGCTATCTAGTCTGTGTGTTAAAACAGAAAGCTACATAAAATAAATGCACCCTCCAGCACCCTCGACTGTAAGCCACAGATCCGACCCCGCCTCAGGAATGCCACGCTCCCATCTGCCGGCATTCTAACAGGCACCACTTGCCTTTCATTCTGCTGATTGCCAGGCCCTGCATTTAAACCCCGCTGCACAGATTCACATTACGAAGTCTCAAGGTTAGCCTGTGATTCAGAGCACTCTCACGTGTAATGCACAGGCTGGCTTTTGGAACTGAACTCTCTTTACTCTTACTCGACTACATCTTCTTCCTCGCATGGTCTGTACTGTTTCTGACATTGCCTTTGTTGTTGTCTCTTGGTTTTTGTGTCCAGCGTAAAAATCACCAGGCTTCCCTCCATTCCTTAGACTAAATTAGAAAATAATGGACATGGAGTAGAAAACACGTGTATCTCGCCTTCACATAATCCAATATTTTCTCATACTGGGACCCTTATTTCAACCCTGTTATACTTGGGCGGCACAACGGTTAGCACTGTTGCTACACAGCTCCAGAAAATTCAGTCTGTACTGATAGTAGGATTCGATTAGTTGGATTAAACGTTTCTGTAACTTGGAAGAATCAGCTTGGAGAAGTTTTAGCCCATTCCTCCGTACAGAACAGCTTCAGCTCTGGGATATTGGTGGGTTTCCTCACATTAGCTGCTCGCTTCAGCTCCTTCAACAACATTTCCATTGGATTAAGGTCAGGACTTTGACTTGGCCATTCCAAAACATAAACTTTATTCTTCTGTAAGCATTTTTGGTAGAACGGCTTGTGTGCTTTGGGTCGTTCTCTTGCTGCATGACCCACCTTCTCAGAGACAGATGTCCTGAAATTTGCCTTTGGAATTTGCTGCTGTTATTCAGAATTCATTGTTCCATCATCAATGCTGAGCCGTCCTGGCCCAGATGCAGCAAAACAGGCCCAAAACATTATACTACCACCACCATGTTTCACAGATTAAATAAGGTTCTTAAGGAACACAGTGTTTTCCTTTCCCCAAACATAACGCTATGGACTATTTTGGTCTCATCCATGCACAAAATCTTCTTGTTGGAGAGCAGTGGCTTTCTCTGTGTAATCCTGCCATGCACGCTGTTGTTGTCCAGTGTTCTCTTGATGGTGGACTCATGAACATTAACACCAGCCAGTGTTAACAGCCTTTAGTTGCTTAGAAGTTACCCTTTTATCTTTGATGGTTGACCACTCCTTGGGAGAGTAAAAAAGGTCTTGCCTCTCCACTGTTTGTACACTGTCTGTCTGACTGTGGATTGATGGAGTCCAAACTCTTTAGAGATGGTTTTGTAACCTTTTCCAGCCTGATGAACATCAACAACTCCTTTTCAAGCTCCTCAGAAACCTTTGTTCGTACCATAATACACACAGATATAATACTGGGTCATTTTCCTCAATAAATAAATAACTTAAGTATAATATTTCTGTCTCATGTCAATTTTAAAAATCTCTTTGTGTACGTTAGCTCATATTCACACAGAAATATAGAACATTTCTGAACAGTTCATAAACTTTCAAGTACCAATAATGGATCATTTAGTTAGTATTTAATTGCCATGTCCTAGTAACAAAACAGTAACATTTGTATGTTTGATTCGGAGGTTTGTTTGTCTCAGATTTGAATTTATCATCCCGTTACAGGGACGCAGAATGAAGGAGGACCTCCAGCCAAGAATGATCAGTGCGGCATTTGGACCAAAACCATCAGCGGAGGGCAATTCATGTCCCCCAACTACCCCAGCACCTACCCGCCTAACAAGGAGTGTGTGTACGTCCTCGAGGGTAGGTCCAACCCCAGTCTAAAGTTCCTCCTCCACCACTGAACAGACAGGAGTTATTAATTAACACAGAGTGATGAATGTGATTAATGCTGACCTCCAAAAAACGCTAATGACATCATTAATAAAGCGCAGCCGAGGAAGTGCCTCAGCAGCAGCATCCTCACCAATCAGCTCTAACCTCACATTTCTGGGCCAAATGCTCCATCATGCTTTGTACCTAAGAAGCTCAGAGCTCGTCATTTTTGAATCGGTGTTTAATCTTAGCGCTGCCTTACTAAATACTGATTCTGTTGCTGATGATTGAGCGCCCCCTGTTGAGCGGTCCATGATTGAGCTCTTGTTTTGGACACCCCAGTCAAATTGTTGATGTTCTAAATGAAACAACCAGGGGCGTTTCTACAATACGTGTTGTACTGGGGCACACACAGAATTTAGGCTTGACAATCAGTCTGTGAGTAAAAATGATGCCTAAACACTAAGTATATTAATAGATTTAACACAAGTGGGCGTTACCCTGCCGTGGATGCGAAATGAACAAATTACACTAAAGAATTTTTATTAATTGCATTTACTGAACATAGCTACGAGCTCTCACGACCTTATCTGCAGCGTGGCTGTCTTTCTTTTAAATATTTGTGGATATCCTTCTTCTTATTCCATTATAAAAACCGAAGATACTGGCTCCGACTGAAAGCATTCAAGCGTTTGGATCGATTCTCGGGCATTACTGGATTTGCGTGGCGTGTCCTGTAGTTCTGCTCAGCAATCCAGGATAAAATTGGTTCTGATAACGCCCCTGAAAACAGCCTCTGCAGGATACAAACTACACATTTCTGCAGGTTTAAATAAGCCATCAACAAGTCAGTGAAGCTCTGTGACCTTACCATAATCTGTACTTTTCTTGTTTAAAAATTTAAACAAAAAGAATCTTTACTCTGCTGCAATTAAAAGAAATCACGAGTAGGAGTGGCGATATGTTAAAATATTATATCACGATATTTAAAGACATTTTCACGATACACGATATTTATCACAATACAAGTGATCGCAGACAAAATGCATCGGTTTATCCCATACTTAGTAAAGTGTTTTTATTCAAAATGTGTTGCACTTCATCCAATTAAACAGGACTAATTACAGTCTTTATAATGAAACATGCTGCTTTTCAGTGTTCTTTAAGCACTGATGATATCCTCAATATGCTCAGGAAAGGATATCTTTTATGACGATAACAAAATATATCATGATACGATAAAATGTTGCCCACCCCTATGTACGAGATTTAAATGCGTATGGGAGTATGACTCTGCCCTCTGGTGTTCACAAAATGCAGTTACATTTGATGGCGTAATAACAACAAACTGCATTTTTTACCTTTGCTATGCATTGTATGATTTCAGAAAGATGTTTTATTTAGCCGTTTTTGCCCATCCTCATATCGTCCAGGGGTGGACAAACCTTTGCCTAAGACTTCGTAAACAAAGTGAGATGAACTTTGTGCGTCTCTCGTAGGCGAGCGTTCCCCAGCAGGTAATGCAGAGATTGGAAAGGGCATTTTGGAGGCTCTGTCTCATTTGCATGGCCTGCAATTGTCTGACCTTATATAACCTTATATAATGAGCCCTGCAGGACCAAAGTGTGTGCTCAGAATGATGTGTGTCCTTTTTGGAATACATTTCCATATTTTTCAGTGAGTGAAATACAAGAGCGCACACACTGCAGCGCCATGCACAGGTTAACGCCACGTCTGCGTGACCGCGTGGCCGTGTGTGTCTCTGTATGTGTGTGTGGTGTGGGAGCTGTAATCGATTGGTATCACTGTACTGAGTCCTGATGTGTTGCAGAAGATAGAGGTTAAACTAGACGGTGATGCGAAGCTGTGTTCTGGCCACACTTCCATCAGGAACAAATAAATGAATAAATCGTATTTTCCGTCTGTCCCCTCCAGCTTTGCCTCGCCAGAGAATCCAGCTGGTCTTCGACAAAAACTACTACATCGAGCCCTCGTTTGAGTGCCGCTTCGATCATCTGGAGATAAGAGACGGGCCCTTCGGCTTCTCCCAGTTAATCGATCGGTACTGCGGGCCTAAGAGCCCCGGCGTGGTGACCTCCACCGGCCGCTTCATGTGGATCAAATTCACTAGCGACGAGGAGCTCGAGGGCCTCGGATTCCGGGTCCAGTACACCTACATAGCAGGTACTACTGAGGACGTGCACACCTGAGAGACACCTGTACCTGTAACTAGGACTATTCTTTATAGCATATTTTATAATGTGGATGAGCTAAAGTTTTAAATTCAGTGCTCCATTTATAACTGCAGAAAATCTGATTTTGTAAGTAGTCTGATCCAAAGACATACATAAATGTTCCCGTTTTGCACCCTGTGCTGCCAGTTTGAGTTGAATTAAGCGGCTATGCAAGCGAATGCATAATATATTCATTTATTATCGCGTCCTGCCTCCCCTCCCTCAGAAACGACAATATGTGCCTCTGTGACCACTTGTAATGACTGTCTGAGTGCCTGTGACAGTAACGTCATTTAGAAAATGATCAAATATCGAATCTAATTTCGATTCTCAGATGTTTAACTGTGGAACATGTGACATTAAGCGTATTCTGCAGCGTCTCCAGCTTGACTATTTTCTGCTCTAAAGCACTTCAGCACTTGTTTTGCATCTTATACAGTAAATCAGATGTGAAACTGTGTAGCGCTGTGCCTCTATAAGATCTGACATCCCGTTTAATGCATTTGGTTCTTGAATATAAACGACTTCCTGTGTAATATATGCAGCAGGAACCCTGGAGGATGTCGGGTTTTGCACGGAAATAGCACAAGTCATTCTGTTTAACGTAAATGTAGTTAATTAGTTTGGGCATCTTTCCAAACGATCAATTACGTTTTTTTTGTAATTGACTCTTTAATTGACTCATTAAAATGGTAGGTGGATAAGATGATAAACGTATAAACGTACCCCAGCATGTGACTGCTGTGTGAATCGGAAGGGGCACACACAGACCCAAGCCCAAACATGAGGAGCCTGTGGCTTGGCAGATACTCCGGGGACACACATCTGGGGCCAAAGTACACTGGCATCACACAGAACCTCCCTCAAACCTTGCCGTGGCAGTTCCCCTCTAATAGAGTCAAGTCAAGTCAAGTCAGATCTATTTATATAGCGCTGTTTACAATGGAGCATTGTCTCAAAGCAACTTTACAAGTTTAGATTATCTCCTAATATCTACGTCCAATCCCAAATTGAGCAAGCCTAGGGCGACAGTGGCAAGGAAAAACTCCCTAAGTGTTATAGGAAGAAACCTTGGGAGGACCAAGACTCAAGAAGGGACCCAACCTCCTTGGGCGACGTAGGTGATAAATCTAAGAACAAAACTAAAGTCATGGAGTCATAGTTCGAATAAAATGTGAAGTATGCACAATGACATTAAGTGGCCCGGGTATGATGGGGCTGGAGCTGATGACGGAAGCCGCTTGAGTGAAGCTGCAGTGGATGAACATCATGTGTGGGGCTGGAACTGCCGGAACACAGCTCGGAGAGAAAACAGAAAATGTAATTAGTTATTGATTAAGAGCACAGTGTCTATTAACAATCACTGATGCCAAGTGTAGCATGAGACCCCGGCAGCATTAGCTATAGCAGAATAGCTAGAAAGAGGAGAACTGGTAGGCAACACAGCCAAGAGGGATCACATGAGACATTGGCAACCCCACGGGAGGCAGAAGACAGCAACCCAACATTGCTTAGTCTAAGGCAAGAGCTGGGGGTTCATAGCCAGAGTCTTATGGTGATCAGAGACGTTGGGTTGCTGTCTTCTGTCAAGTCAAGTCAGATTTATTTCTATAGGGCATTTTCCAACGGAGCATTGTCTCAAAGCAACTATATAATTTAGATCATCTTCTAATATCTAAGGCAAACCCAAATCGAGCAAGCCTAGGGTGGTCGTGGAAAGGAAAATCCCTAAACGTTATAAGGACGAAACTTTGGGAGGACCAAGACTCAAAAAGGGACTCGACCTCCCAGTGTGTTGAGCTGAAAGTGTGCTCATGGTACCTCAAACAAATTCAATTCAATTATTTTAATTAATTGCATATAGTGCATATTGTTCTGCAGTTAAACGGGAGACCTTAATGAGGACCAGCTGAAAAAAAACATGGCCCCAACAGGAGAGGTTTAAGAAATTAAAAATGTAAACAAGACATCAAAGTATGACAAGAAATATTAAAACACACATGCTAAGCCTTTTTAAATTTGACCAGCTGTTTATGGCCCATCGTCCGGAGCTAAAAGAGCCGAAGACCACACCGGGTGTAAGAACAGATAGCTGAGGCTACAATTCACACTGGCTCACCAAAAATAGGCAAAAAAAGATTGGAAAAACGTTTTCTGGTCTGATGGTCGGGTCAGAATTTGCGTAAACAATGTGAAAAAAATGATGGATCCATCTGTCATCTTGCTTTGTATCAAATGTTCAGCCTGCTGGTGGTGGTATAATGGTGTGGGAGATTTTCTTGACACACTTTGGGCTCCTTAATACTGACTGATCATGGTTTAAACCCCACAGCCTACCTGAGTATTGTTGCTGACCGTGTGCACCCTTTTGTGAGCACAGCGTACCATCTTCTGATTTCCACTTCCAGCAGGGTAATGCTGCATTAAAAAACAAAGCTCAGATCATCTCCGCAGTCACCAGATCTCAATCCAGTAGAGCAGCTTTGGGATGTGGTGGAACAGCACATTGTCATCGTGGATGTGCAGCCGACAAACCTGCGGAATGAAGAATGAAGCCATAGCAAGGTGTACTCTATAAAGTGTGCAGTGCTGTGCTTCTGTCTGCACCAGTTTTCACTCAGATAAAAAGTGAGAAGCTCGTTTATATATTTCAAACATTTTATAGCAGTATAAACTTTCTAAACTGAAGCTTTAAAGGTGGCGGATTGTTCTGCTCTGCTGCAGTCCGTTCTGCTCTGCATATTAAACAGGTCAAAGAAGTCAAACATTAAACGAAGCCTCCTTAGATCCAGACTAAGATTTGCATGCTGCCATGTCGGTGGCTGGTTTTATCCGGGACTTCATCTGAAGCCTCGTCATACAGTCTTCAAGCTATGCCCTGTGTGTCTTATCGTTTCAGACCCGGATTTTAAACTGCACGTGGGCGGACTCTTAAATCCAATCCCAGGTAAGCCCTTCTATTTTCTCAGCCTTGTTTGGTTTCGTCTGAAGAGCCCTCTGCAATCTCTCCGCTCCCGCATCGCTGAGCCTCCATCTCCTGTCCGTGTGTGTCTGTGATTTTGTCGTTCTCATTTTCACCAGAACCTCTATGATTTCTCGTTCCACCGTTCAATCTCAGACCTCGATCATTTGCACTCGATTCGCTCGGCTCTTCGTCTTCTTCTTGGACGTTATACCCACTCTCAGTCTTCTTATAGATTTTCTTCTCGTTCCATCGTCTGCCTCTCACCTGCAGATTGTCAGTTTGAGATCAGCGGCTCAGACGGCTTTGTGCGCTCCAGCCAGGTGGAAGAGGAGGAAAAAGTTAAACCAGGCGACGCTCTGGACTGCATCTGGACCATCCGTGCACCCCCCCATTCCAAGGTCACATTCTTTTTTTCCTCGCGCAGCTTCTTTTCCCAGATCCGTGACCACCCTGAAACCGAGCCTTGATTAGCCCCCGGGGGATTTCCAGGCCTCCTGACCCCTGCCTGGGCTGAGGAGACTTTTAAACGTGAGCTTTTTTTAGCACTGCAGAGCTAGCAAGTATTCGGTCGATGATGCAGAAATAGCTGAAGAGCAGAATCAGCAGGAGAAGGAATAAGGGTTGGGATGGAGCGATGTAAGGTGGATCACACACTTACACACATAAGCTTGATCAGATCACGCAGCACGACGTGAACACATCAGCAAAACAAGAGCGAGGCTTAAAAAGGAATGACGTTGATGCTGTTTTTTCTTTGTATTGACTCAAATGAAATCTTAATGGAACATACTGATGGATGAGTGGAACTTAGAAAGATTGGCATGCAGACAGAGAGATACATCAAACAAAACCGACTCTAGTGATGGATAGGTAAACAGACAGGCAGGCAAAATATAGATACATAAACATATATATGAAAGGCACATATACATATATATATATATATATATATATATATATATATATATATATATATATACATATATATATATACATATATACGTGTATACATTATTCTAATGTATTAGTTATTCCACACAGTCATTGATGTTAAAGTAATGTCTTACACATTAGTCGAGGACATTTGCCAGGTTTTGTTCTAAATATCGTAGCCTTCCCGATGACATGTTTCAGCACAGTGTGTCTGACCTAAAAAGCAACTCTGTGGTAATAAATCATGAAGTTCCTGTGCCACACCATGCATTGACTCCGAGCTTAAAAATGCCTAAAATAAAACTGCATCAGTTTGCTGAAAAGCTCATAAAATACAAGAGTCCTATACAGGCCATGAGATGCAGATTTACAGGCTGAAGAGGTGTGGAACATGTGTGGTTTCTAATTGATATATCAATACTACAGGGTATGGACGAGTTTGGCTGACGTGTTTTGTCCTACAGATCTACCTGCGCTTTCTGGAGTACCAGATGGAGAACTCAAACGAATGTAAGAGGAACTTCGTGGCCATTTATGACGGCAGCAGTGCCATCGAGAACCTGAAGGCGAAGTTCTGCAGCACGGTGGCAAACGACGTCATGCTGGACAGCGGCGTGGGAGTCGTGCGCATGTGGGCCGATGAAACTAGCCGCCTCAGCCGCTTCCGCATGCTCTTCACCTCCTTTGTGGACCGTGAGTATCTGTTACGCTCTGAACTGGATGAGGTGTAAGGTATAGCACATATTTGGAATGCAGTGAATTAGGACGGCTAGGCTAGGTTCAAAAAGTTCAAAAGTGGTCATATGTGACACAGGTTTGTTTTCGTTGAGGCTGAATATGACATTTTCAATTCCGATATGGGCCACCTTCCTATGTGGGATTGATGTCCGATGCATTTCTGATGCACGGCAGTGTGAACAGTCAGATCAGAATTCATGCATTTTTGTTTTTGTGTTTTTTTTACTTCATTCCAACTCTTCATTCACCAAATTCACACTGAGGAGAAGGAAAATAAGAGCAGTGAGGGAGGTTTTCATTGTCAAAGTAACATACCTTATAAATATTTGGGGTGATGTCTCTGTGCAAAAAATTAGAAGGCACAAATCAAATAGCAGCCACTCTTTGAGGACATTTTGAAAGAAATGGCTGAACATGGCCATTGCAGCATCAAAGGAAAATAAAATTCTTAAAAGTGAAGTTTAAAGAAACCAAGGACACAAACCAAAGAAGTGACCATTGCTGAATAACATTTCTTTTTAAAATGATGATTAAAGAAGTGTTACTTATTACTGCTGACTCTATTTGTTTACCTCTGTACGAGCAGGTTATCTAAAGCATTGCTCTTTTCTACAGTTTAATAGATTGAACTGTTTAGACCAATGTCAGATATACTGTAGTTCACATTGAAAAAAGACTAAAAGCAGCCTAAAACCAAAAACGTATTTGGTGAGTGTAACGGCGTGAGCCGAATGGGAAGCAGGAGACGAACGCAGGTTCAAAAGTAAAGGGGTGATTTATTTACAAACAAACAAACAAACTAAGGCAGACACAGCGAAAGGAACAGGCGAGGACTGAAAACGGGTGGATAACGAAAACGGGGCCGAAGCCGAAAACGGGTATGAAACAAAACACAAAACGAGGAAATGAACCTAACGTGCCAAACCTGGGGATGTGAGGGACGCGGACGAGCATGGACGAGACCGGACGGCGTGCGTTTGGGAAGCGAGACGGGGAACGGCGCGTAGGGACGCAACCGACATCAATAATCCGCCGTGACAGTGAGGTGAGTGCGGTTTAAATAGTGTGGGTGTGATGATGAAATGAGGAACAGGTGCGTGTGATTGTGACGTGGGCAGGTGACGCTGGCGTGGTGGCCAGCGAGCGTGACAGAGCCCCCCCCCAAGGAGTCCGAGACGGAGCCAGGACTCCAGAAAAAGTCTGCACATCCAGTCTGGCCTCGGGGGGTCTCCTTGCCGAGCGGACCCCAGGAGGGGACCGCCAACAGTCGGGCGGCTGGAGGCGACGCTTGAGAGTGGCGGCGACGCGGCGAGGCTTGAGAACGGAGGCGGCGAGTTGACGCTGGAGAGCCGAGGCGACGGCTGGAGGCAGACGAGCGGGACCGATGAGGCAGTGCTGCAGAGCAGAGTCGACGAGGCGACGACGCTTGAGAGCAGAGTCGACGAGGTGACGACGCTTGTCAGCAGAGGCGAGGGCTGGAGGTTGCTGGAGGGCAGAGTCGTGGATGACGTGAGGCTGCCGAGCAGAGTCGTGGACGACGTGATGCTTGGCAGCAGAGGCGACGACGAGATGCTTGGCAGCAGAGGCGACGACTCGGGTCTCCATGGAGGAGACTTGCTCAGACGGGGTCTCCGTGGAGGCGGTGGCCTTTGGGGAGGCCTCTGACGAGGCTGGAGCCTGTGGGAAGGCCTCTGACGAGGCTGGAGCCTGTGGGAAGGCCTCTGACGAGGCTGGAGCCTGTGGGAAGGCCTCTGACGAGGCTGGAGCCCTGTGGGAAGGCCTCTGACGAGGCTGGAGCCTGTGGGAAGGCCTCTGACGAGGCTGGAGCCTGTGGGAAGGCCTCGGACGAGGCTGGAGCCTGTGGGAAGGCCTCGGACGAGGCTGGAGCCTGTGGGAAGGCCTCGGACGAGACGTGGGCCTGTGGGAAGGCCTCGGACGAGACGTGGGCCTGTGGGAAGGCCTCGGACGAGACGTGGGCCTCGGACGAGACGTGGGCCTTTGGGAAGGCCTCGGACGAGACGTGGGCCTTTGGGAAGGCCTCGGACGAGACGTGGGCCCTTTGGGAAGGCCTCGGACGAGACGTGGGCCTTTGGGAAGGCCTCGGACGAGACGTGGGCCTTTGGGAAGGCCTCGGACGAGACGTGGGCCTTTGGGGAAGGCCTCGGACGAGACGTGGGCCTGTGGGAAGGCCTCGGACGAGACGTGGGCCTCGGACGAGACGTGGGCCCTTTGGGAAGGCCTCGGACGAGACGTGGGCCTTTGGGAAGGCCTCGGACGAGACGTGGGCCTTTGGGAAGGCCTCGGACGAGACGTGGGCCTTTGGGAAGGCCTCGGACGAGACGTGGGGCCTTTGGGAAGGCCTCGGACGAGACGTGGGCCTCGGACGAGACGTGGGCCTTTGGGAAGGCCTCGGACGAGACGTGGGCCTTTGGGAAGGCCTCGGACGAGACGTGGGCCTTTGGGAAGGCCTCGGACGAGACGTGGGCCTTTGGGAAGGCTTCGGACGAGACTTGGGCCTTTGGGGAAGGCTTCGGACGAGACTTGGGCCTTTGGGAAGGCTTCGGACGAGACTTGGGCCTTTGGGAAGGCTTCTGGTGAGGATGGAGCCTTTGGGAAGGCTTCTGGTGAGGATGGAGCCTTTTAGAAAGGCTTCTGGCGAGGATGGAGCCTTTAGAAAGGCTTCTGGCGAGGATGGAGCCTTTAGAAAGGCTTCTGGCGAGGATGGAGCCTTTAGAAAGGCTTCTGGTGAGGATGGAGCCTTTAGAAAGGCTTCTGGTGAGGATGGAGCCTTTAGAAAGGCTTCTGGTGCCTGGGGGCAGCCACCAGAACAGCAGACACCCTGGAGGCAGCCACCGGAACTGCAGACGTCCTTGGGGCAGCCACCGGAACTGCAGATGTCCTTGGGGCAGCCACCGGAACTGCAGATGTCCTTGGGGCAGCCACCGGAACTGCAGATGTCCTTGGGGCAGCCACTGGCACCGACATCCGAGACGCACGCGGGAGTGGGCACGAGCGGGGGTGATGCGACCGTCCGTGTCCCAAACGAACGCAGTGCGGGTGTCGGTGTCGAGGAAGCTGACTGAGCGGTACCACCATCGAGAACTAGGGGTTCTGAGGCGTGTTTGGAAACACGAACGCTAGGAACTGAAGGATCGAGTAAAAAACAAGAGCGACTAAAAATGAAATTGTCGGCAGGCAGTTCGCTTTGACACCTGGTTAGGGCGGTCCGGCTGGTGGTAAGCTGGGGATCCAGCACTTTACCAACCCGTGCAGACCGGACAGGGCGAGCGGGTTCTGCAGTGCTGGAACCCACAGCGTCGATGCCCGGGGAGTCCCACGGGGAGCCAAAAGCGAACTCCAGCTCCTCCAGAAATAGCTCCATGGAACCCGCCCGGAGCACCGGCCACATGTGAGTGGCCCAAACCAGGGCTTCACCGCCAAGGTGAAGGAACAGAAAGGACACCTTTTCGTGCTCGGAATTGAATTGGTGAAAATCAAAGTAAGCCCTGCACTGTACCACAAATGGCCAGCAGGAGGCAGGGTCCGCCATAGAAACGGCCGAGAGAAAACGAAAAACCAAAAGAACCTGCCGTCTCCATGTTTTAAGGCGGATTATTCTGTAACGGCGTGAGCCGAATGGGAAGCAGGAGACGAACGCAGGTTCAAAAGTAAAGGGGTGATTTATTAACAAACAAACAAACTAAGGCAGACACAGCGAAAGGAACAGGCGAGGACTGAAAACGGGTGGATAACGAAAACGGGGTCGAAGCCGAAAACGGGTATGAAACAAAACACAAAACGAGGACGTGAACCTAACGTGCCAAACCTGGGGATGTGAGGGACGCGGACGAGCATGGACGAGACCGGACGGCGTGCGTTTGGGAAGCGAGACGGGGAACGGCGGGTAGGGACGCAACCGACATCAATAATCCGCCGTGACAGTGAGGTGAGTGCGGTTTAAATAGTGTGGGTGTGATGATGAAATGAGGAACAGGTGCGTGTGATTGTGACGTGGGCAGGTGACGCTGGCGTGGTGGCCAGCGAGCGTGACAGTGAGAATATCAGATTTAGGCCACTTTTGCAATGCTGTATGAACATTGACTTAGATTGTGTTGTTTTGAGTAGTTAGTGTGCGTCTTTTTATCTAAATATTGTCTTATATGTGTAATGTACTTTGAGACATCTGAAACTTTGCACGTTTGAAGCACGACCCGACTTTTGTGGGCACCTACAACTTTGCTTGTACTTGGTGCCAGGAAATGCTCACAAATAGGCTAAAGGCATTGTGAACCTCGCTGATATTGGTGCCAGGGACTGAAAGGTAGCACTGTAACTGGCACACCTCTGTGGGATACAACCAGATTGTGTAACATGGAATTACATTTCCTGGCAGTAGAATTGGTGTTCAGATTTGAGTCAGCTGCCACCCTTGAATCACTTTGTACACTGGTTCCCTAAACTTTGCCACGTTGGTTGGCATCTCATCTCTGACAAGGTGAGGCTTGAGTGTAGCAGATGTGAGACACTGTGAAATGCCCGCGTTTTTCCCCAGATGGTATTTCCAGGGTTAATTATTTAGCACCATTACTTCCAGTGTTTGGTTGGCTGGCAGGCACTAGAAATCCAGTGGTTTACTCCAGTAGCTGGCAGCCTTCAGCTCGTGGCACACCCCAGGGTGCCCCACACCACAGTATGTTGTACCACGGTCCTATAAACATGGTTTAAAGAACAGATAATTTAAGATGACTTTAATTAGGTCACATGCCATCTCCCGGTGCCCTTTTTCTACTCAGGCACTCGAGAACTGACAAATGAAACAGCAAGGGTTTTTCAAGGAAGAAATCACTCACACGATCTCTAACTCCGTCTCCTTCTCGCACAAAGTATCAGCTAAAAAACTGCTGGCCGTTAGTTCGTGTCCGTCATCGTCCATATTCCATGAATGATTCATTGTATGAATTCTTTATTTGACTTTCTCATACAGCAGCATAACTAATAGCTAACCTCAGTGGTGCAACGAGCATGGCAGTACTCAAATTATGCACTTTAGTGCCGCAGCCTTTTTGTTCTTGAAAGTCAGGCACATTTTGTACGTCTCAATTCGTATTACTCCAGATTTTCTTCGTACATGTACATTCGATTTGATTCCTAAGCCCGAGGACCACTGAGACTCAGGAACTCGGGTGCTAGTTGATCAGAGCCTGGACTTACATGGTCAGGGAGCCAACCGCTGGCAGACAAATACAACAGAATGCCATCGAAACGACTGAAGACAGACTGAGCTGAGCTTGTCATGCCTGATGAGTAGGGGTGTCACGATGCTCTCTGCTCAAGTTTCGATTCGATTCACGATACTGAGTTCACGATTCGATTGTAATTGAGTTTACATACTCCATAATGAGAAAGAAATGCACCCTCTGGTGTTCCAAGAATGCAACAATGTTATTAGATGTGCATTCAGAAAATGCACGTGGTATCTCCGACATTTTTGCACCGCGAGTCACGGTGCATCATTACATCCCTACTAATGAGAGGTCACCTGCCACTTTCTGCTGATGGTTGGCTTCCAAGTCCCGGTTCCTCCTTTTGATATTTTGACCTCCTAGTTTGGCAGAAGTGCAGGCCATGTTGCGACTGAATAAATGAGTATCATTTAAAGTTCACGTTGGAAGAAGTCCGAGCTTTGCTGTTAATCCAATGAGGGCCTTCAGAAAAAGTTGATGTGGCCTTTAATTTACCATTAATAACTGGAGCTAAATCAGCTGCAGCATCAGGAAATACTGAGACACCTGCACGGAGCAGGCTGAACTTCTGCACGGAGCAGGACACTTATACATGGTCAGTTTGATAAAGTCCTGAGATTTCATCCATATTTCATCCTTTAATGTGCTCCAGACTGGTGGCAGTGCCAGCACCGACTGCAAATATAAAGGCATTAAATAAAGATCTGCTGAATTCTGCAGTGTTGCACCGTGATCCCAATTTCACTTAGACCTCAGTCCATGTTAAACGTTAAAGTAAAGGTGTAATACCTGCACAATCATAACCGACACCATACCACTGCTGGACATGAACTTTAGTACTGAGATTCCAGAGCAGGCTTTTACCTAATCTAAAATGAGGAGTTAAATTGATCGATTAGGGTAAATTGATGTTTATCCGATATGCTGTACAAGCAAACAAGAAACACAAGCATACAGAATCCATTCGGATATGTTTAAAGTGAATTAAACCTGACGCAGTACAAAGCCACGATATCGAAAAGGCAATTACTCCGGCTGAACCTACGCGGGCGATACAAAAACGCCAGCACATTTTCCAGGCTAATGGGTCAGATTTAATGGAATGGAGGAATTATCTATCTGGCAGTGATGAATGTAAAAAGCTAAATGAGGTTTTCAGTCATGATTTAAGCATTCAGTGGGACCTGGGTATAATATGACGGCTCCAGCTTTGCTTGTTGGCACGGTCACACTTAAAACGTGAATAAAGTAGCAGCATCTTCATTTTGTACCGACAGACCAAACACATCTGGGCTGATTCAGACCTACAAATGCCTTTCTATTACACATCACTCCTGGTTTGCTTTGATCCTGCTCATCTAGCAGAGCGGTCTAGAGCCTAATCCCAGAATCTCATTGGTTGGGGCGCCTGTCCATCGCAGGGTTCCATAACCCACAACCCAACATTCACAACGCGTTTCACATTCACAGAGTTCACATCTCGGTCATCAGGAACTGTTATCTCCACCGGCTGGATTTAAAATGTGGACGTTCCACTAATATCTGGCTTTGCATCTTTATAAAAGCTTTTTAAGGTTCTGTAATCGGATGTTTGTTCAAATAACAAGACAACCAGAGCCTCTCTTAAAGAAAAGTATGACCACGACCAACACAATCTCTCCCTCACTGCAAACCAAGACCTGTTTGTGGTACTCCAACCGGCCCAACCCAAAACCCATACAATTAATCTCACATAAGTAAGGTCCTGTTCCTCAGTCTCGTGATGTCACAACCACAGTGTCACGTACATATTTCCCAGCCTGCATCACTCTCACCACATCACAACTTTGTTTTATTATTATTGTTTTGGTTATTTCAGCGCTTTATCAACTCTGCACCCTGCAGTACTTCTCTGTACCCTGCTCTGTTTCCGAACTCTGCCTTGTGTTGGCTGTTTCGTTTGGAATGGCTTAGTTCTGCTTTGCTTCCCGGACAGCGTCTTTGTTTTGTGAGTTTGTTTACTCAGTTGCTTAATTACTATCTGATTTAAGAAGTCAGCTTATTTCAATAAAGCTCCCTCTGACACGGCTTTCTGTAAACCACCTCCCGATTTCTACCAGACATTATGTGACTTCCTGTGTTCTTTTTGTGCGTTTTTGGCATTCTTCGAGAAAGTGCTAAATGACTTTAGGCTTATCTTGCTATAAAGTCACTTACAAATATTGGTAATTGTGGATTGCAGGTTTTTTGGGGCTTGTTTCTGAAGTGTAGTTGATTATTTGGGCTTGTTCCCTGATCCTGTCTCTTTCTCCAATAGACCTGCATGTTGGTTTTGTTCAAACTCTAAAGTTAAAAGGAAAATATAGGTTATTGTTATTATTATTATTTAATTTTAACTGACCAAGTGGTCACTCTCACATTATAGTAGGTAGTCTGTTTTGTTTATTTAATTTTTTTCTTTGGAGCCAGTTAGTTTCTTATGGGCTGTTTCCATAGACCTGATTGCTTGTTTCCCTCACAAGATCTGGCAACCATGTCTGAGCTGCTCTGTTGTTTATAGAGTGCACTGCTGCGCCCTTGTAGTCCATTTTGCTCAGTTTATAAAGGCATCTCACTCCAGAGTTGTTGGAATAAAATAAAATAAATAACTTAACCCTTACAGGAAACAAACTTAAAAATAAACACATTGCTTTAAAAAAAATAAACACATTTCCAGATGTGTGTCAGAACCTATTTAATGTGATTTTGCTCAATGGTAAATGGTACAACCATGGCTGTTTGTCTAAGTGGCTGTTTTTTTAAATAAGGCATCTATCAAATGAATAAATGAACAAACACAGAGAAACGCATGTATGTAAATTTGCTGATAATTAGCGCCGAGCGACCCGCGCCTGCTCTGGCACGTCATATTTGTATTAAACCGCAGGATAATCAGAGGGATTAATGGCAGCGTTGCTTGGTGACTGTTGTTGCTCGGAGCGCCGGGCGTGACCTTCATCAGAAAGCCAGTAAACAGCAATGCAGCAGCTCTCTGAACCCACTTGGCAGCCGCAGCCGGATTTATTGCCTCCATCAATCAAACGGCGTACGGGCTCGATCTCAAACTGAGCCGCTCTCGGGCTGCATGCACAAAAGAAAAATGTCAGCACATCTTGCTCTCGGCCTTCGATACAGATGTTTCCGTATTCGTAATGACTGCTAATACGCGTCAGACAAAATGTCAGAGGCCTGCTGGACTTGAGGTCAGTTATGAGCCGTGTTTGATAAGTCTGACGTGGAGGCGCCTTATGCTTCCTGAAATGGGGGAACAAAGTCTCGTGGAACGCTGTAACAGACACATTAATCTTTATAAAGCAGTGAAGCGGGACTGCAGATCGAGCTGTCACTCTGTATACACTCTGATAAACAGACTGAGAGAAGACCAGAGCGCCTCTCTCTCTCTCTCTCTCTCTCTCTCTCTCTCTCTCTATCTCTCTCTCTCTCTCTCTCTCTCTTACTCTGGCTGTCATTCTGTCTCATATTTTTCTCACTTTTCTCTTTTCAGCTGTCATCGTTCATCACATGGAGTAATAAGTCCAGATTTGGGGCTTTTAGGTTAGTTATGAGGTCCGTCTACCATATAGGTCACTCTGTAGGTATACAGTTACTGACTGACGACATATAAGCCCCTCGACCCATCCGTCAATGAAAATGGGCCACTGCTGACCAGATGTTATTTCAGCACATCAATAACACAGACGTGCTTGTGCCCTGCTATTTTGTGTTGAGGGCAGAAGTGGCAGAAGTACACCCTTTCTTTACTTAAATAAAAGTACCATTAATCTGATAAAAAATACCCATGTGAATGTTGAAGCATGGCTTATATTGGCTTAAATCGTAGTTTTTAAGTAGTTTTTCTCCAGCAGAAGTAGAAGTACATGCTACTAAATGTCCTTAAAGTAAAACAGTTAAAGTATTTCTTTAAAAAGCCATTCTGACTCAGGCTTTGAAACTTTTACTGAGGGTCAGAGGTGCAGATCCATGACTCTGAGGGTACATAATGGTTTGTACTACAACATCTTATCGTCTTTAGCTAACCACATTGCAACAGAATCAAAGCATTTTCAGACACAATGAACCAAAAGATACAAAATACTTTGGATTTTTTTATAAATATTTTTTTTTATAAATCTTTCATAACTAGACATGCATATATTCAGTAATGCAGTAAGTCATGATATTTGACCCAAACTATAGTTATCATCGACTCTCTGTAACACTCTCCCTGCATTTTCGTCCAACAAACTGCAGCTTCACCAGATTTTGAAGCTGTGAGTTTGGATCTCTTACCATGTGAAATATTTGAAATGGGATTTTCTATAATGTTTTACTTTTAATTGTCTTTTCAACTGTTATTTTACGTGCATATCGTCCTTCTACTATGATTTGCTGAATATATTTTCATGTGTCCTGTGTGGTTTGTTGTTTAGTCTCATTTTAATTGTCTTTATTTTTTATTTTCTTTACTATTAAATATGTTCTCTCTGTTAATATTTATTTAGCTTCTGTTTATATAAACTATTACTATAAACTTAGTAGAATTCCTACATATAACACCTAAGCCTCCCAAGTAGGTCAGGTCCCTTTTTGAGTCATGGTCCTCCCTAGGTTTCTTCCTTATAACGTTTAAGAAGTGTTTCCTTGCCACTGTCGCCCTAGGCTTGCTCCATTTGGAATTGTCCTTATATTAGACAATAATATAAAATTATAAAACTGCTTTGAGACAATGCTTCATTGTAAAAAGTGCTAATAATCTAGTAAAGTACAGATAACTAAAATATACTGTGAGTACAGTTAGAACAATAAGATGTTTGGTGGTGCACCGGTTAAGACAAAGAACTACTGACCAGAAGGTCCAGGGTTCAAACCACAGCGCTCCCGAGCAGATACTGTCAGGCGCTTGAGCAAAGCCTGTATCCCACAATTCCACGGATTATACCCTGTGAGATTGGTTCAGGTCCCTAATAAGAGTGTCCACAGACTTATTAGGTGTCAGTGTAGAAGAAGTCATGGTTTATGTTGGTCTTTAATCAGTGTCACTTTCTGAACGTTGGACGACGGGTAAGAGTCCAGCGCTGTTCCCTTTCCTAAAGGATGGGTTGATAAATTAAGCATAGTGTCAGACGATTGGGTGCCAGTCCATCGCTGGGCACATATAGAGACACTCACTCACACAGGGCCAGTTTAGAGACATCTTAAGAATGTGGGAGGAAGCTGGAGTATCTGAGGAACCCCACGCAAACATGAGGAGAACATGCAAAACCTATGCAGGCAAGCAGCTGAGTCATGACTCAAACCTGACTATAGTCACATGCATGGTAGATAAACCTGACAAAGCGACTACCGAGTGATGTTGGTGTTCCTATTACAATAGGCAACTCCCTCTTCCACTTGCATTCTGTATCATTTTCTCACCATTTACTCCGATATTTCCTTTCTCTTTCTTTTTTTAGTCCTTCTCTCATGCTGTCTTGCCCTACTTGTCTGCTCTCTCCCTCTCTGTCTCTCGTTCTCTCTCGGTCCTTCTTTTGTTTTCCTATTATCTCTCTCCCGCCTACCCATTCTCACTCTCCTCCTCTCCTTTGCTCCCTTTGTGTGCATCTTAAATATTTTTAGTGCTTTATTGGCAAGACTGTTGGAACATGTTGCCAAAGCGAGTGATTATTACATGAGTTATTTTTTAATCTGAAGGCACTGAGGCAAAATGGAAGGAGTAGAGAACGTTAAAAGAAAACCAACACCAATTATCTGAAATAAGATGATAAATAATTAAAGATAAAGTAATCAGATATATAAATGCACAGAGATGAGCAGAGTCTTGCCTCTATCTCTTTTTCTCGTTACCGTTCTCGTTATTTTTGGCTTGTATTTTAATTTATATCAGTTATCATGCTCTCTCTTGCTTTTGTTTTGCATGTCCTCTCATGCTTTTCATTCCACCTCCTTTACACCCCATTGTTTTGCTCCCCTATCACCAATCGCTCCTGCTTTCCATCTGTTTGTCTAATTATCTTTTTCATTCCTTATCTTATTCTTTCTTGCTCGCCAGATTTCCATTTGCCTCTCCCTTTTTTCCCCATTAACTTTCTAATTAACTTTCTCATTATCTTTTACTCCTCCTTTTCTTTTCTCACTCTCTCTCTCCCCCAAAATCTTTCTCCTACATTTTGCTTTTGCGTCCTTTATCCATCTCTAGTTTGCTTTCAGCCTGTCTGTCTTACTCTCTCTCCCAATATTTCTGTACGTCTCTCTCGCAATAACATTCTGTCTAGCCCTCATTATCTTCTGATTTTGCTTTTGCCTCTCTCCCTCTCTCTCTCCCTGTTTCCTCTCATTATCTCTCTCTCCCAGCATTTAGGAAGCACATCAGCAGGCGCGGTGTTCATTTGAAGGCGAGAACAGCTTAATGAGTTTGGAAGGGAGTGGAGAGAGACAGAATCTCCTACAGCGAGATGGGAGGCGCGTTACGACCTCTTCAGTCCGCTGTCACATGCACTTAGCCACACTCCGATTGCTACACACACTCTGTGTGTGTGTGTGTGTGTGTGTGTGTGTGTGTGTGTGAGAGAGAGAGAGAGCCTTGTTGCCGTGGTTCGTGTTCAGCATTCAGCAGGGTTTTGGTCGACGTTAAAGAAATATTTCAGGGATTTTCATCCTAATATCTATTCATCTGCAGTGTGTGTGGCTACACACCATAATTACCTCATGCCTCATCCTTTCAGACGTTCTACTATGCAGTGGAAAGAATTTGTGGTTATAAAATAAGCCTCAGTGTCCCAGGTTTCTATGCTGAGCCCCAGTTACTGTGGGTTTGGAGTTTGGCATGTTCTGCCTGTATATGTGTTTTCTTCCATCTCCCAAAACATGCTAATAGGTGTACAGTTCATCCATTAAACTAGAAAAATACATCTAGAACTGATTTCCTATAAACCATAAGCACCAAGGACTAGTTCGGTTCCATCGTTTGCTCGGTAGTATGTGCACTTGCTTACACTTGAATGAATCGAGCCGTGCGACTCGTTTCAGCTGAAACTTTATTCACCATTGATTATACAGTGATTCAGTGATTATCTCTACATCTACAGTACTGTATTCGTAGTGCAAATAAATCTTCGTGGATCCTAAAAAGGTTAGTAGTGAGAGCCAACCAAAAGGAAAACAGGAACTGAATCCTCTTGGCTTTCAGGCTGAGAAGTTAGCATTAGTATCTTGAGTTCACCAATAGAGTAAGTGTTTTGCTTTTACTTTTCGCTTTCAATCCATGACTCACTAAATGGCATGAGATTTTTCAGCAATTTATTATAAAATAAGCTGTGTGGTAATGATGTTGGGTAGCTGTAGGTTAATGTAAGTGTTAATGTGGAATCGACTCCTCTATGATACAGTACAGACTATATTAAACTCATCAGTTCATGATCAATTTAACTTATGATGGATTTGTTGAACATATCCCCATCATAAATCAGGAGCTCCTGTACAATACAGCTCCATTAATGCTGATAACGCCTCATACAGGGGGATTTCCTGGGGAATGGAATCATTCAATTTACATTATTCCTTATGGGAAACATTTGCTCGATACTCGCCGGTTTCGGCTCTCGACAAGCCTTCTGGAACACATTAATGACGAGAACCGAGGTACCGCTGTATTTTGTGTTTAGAAATGTTAAGTAAGTGTCAGATCTTATTAGGTTGTGCTGAATCGGGGATTTATAACACTGCGAGAAATAGAGATGGTACCTATTAGACTGGTGACAGAGAACAGGAGGAGAGAGATGAGAGTGAGGAGGAGGAGGTATGAGAGTCAGGGTTGACCGAAACAGCCTGGAGGTCTCTAGAGCCGAAACGTCACTTTCCATTACCCACGCATCTCTCTCTACCTCCATCATTCTCTCTCTCTCTCTCTCTCTCTCTCTCTCTCTCTCTCTCTCTATATATATATATATATATATATATATATTTCTCTTCCATTCTCCCTTGTTCTCTTTCCGCTGTTTCCGACTCTCCACATGCTCCTGTGTGCTAAGTGCTTGATTATGTCATCACAGCCCTTTACGTCTCTGTTGCTGTAGTAGTACTCCTACTTTCAGCTCAAAATAACTCTCAGGGAAGTGGGTGTGAATCAGCTCCCCACACACAGAGCACCAGATTTATTTAATTCATTTGGATTTTTCATTTTTTCCAACTTAGGTTTGCTGCAGAGAGTACAAACCATTAGAGGTCAACTAAATCTGTTTTAGTCTCACAAGCCTTTTATTCACACGCACTACATCAAATACACTGCTGAAGTTTTGTTATATTTGGCCGGATTAGTTAGCTCTGTATCTCATAATGCCTCATGCATTTATTCACAGCTCCAAACTGAATCCAGTACAAAACTAACAGGGTTTTCACAAACAAAAGCCCTATCTGGAATGGGAATCACCTTTGAATACACCCCCCAAAAACAGAAATCCGCAGATTACCACTCCTGATGGAAATATAAGATATGTTTTTGTTCCAGTTTTAGTTTCTACAGTTTCATGGTAGCTATTCGGTTACTGTTTCGTCTTGTCTTTCAGCTCCCTGCTCTGGAAGCACCTTCTTCTGCCACAGCAACATGTGCATCAACAATTCACTGGTGTGTAACGGCGTCCAGAACTGTGTGTACCCGTGGGATGAGAATCACTGCAAGGGTGAGTGTGTCCTTAGATTCACTGAGACTGATCTGTCATTTGTGGAATGAACTTTGCCCGTAGCCTCTCGGTTATATAACGTGCTCATGAGCAGAGCTTAGGTGCGGTAACGGTGCTGCGCCGAAAAAGCTACAGCCACTCACTACAATTTGTGATTTATGTTTTCTTCCGATCGACTTCATTTAATTTGTTAATAAACATCCATTCCTGCATTTCAGACCTGCAACACGTTCCAAAAAAAAGTTGTGACGGGGCAATTTAGAACTGGAAATGAGGTTAAAAATACTAAACAATTATGTGATTCAAACAGATGATATAATCATGATGTGGTACAAACACAGCATCGACGAAAGGCTGAATCTTTGAGGAGTAAAGATGATCAGAGTATCTCCATTTTATCACAAAATGCATGACAAAATTATTGAAATGTTTAAAAACAATTTTCCTCAAAGAAATATTAGAAGGGATTTCCATATTTCTCCCACTACAGTGCATAATATCATTAAACGATTCATGGAATCTGGAGGAGTTTCAGTGCATAAAAAACTGAAGAGGGGTGATCTCCGCTCCCTCAGACAGCACTGCATCAAGAACCGTCATTCATCAATAGCTAATAGAACCACATGGGCCAGGAATTACTTTATCAAACCTTTATCAAGCTCTACAATACAGAGTTACATTCACAGATACCACTTAAAACGTTACTGTTTACTAAAAAGAAGCCTTATGTTATAACCATGCCCAGAAGTGGCCTCAACTTCTCTGGGTTCGGCGGCATCTGGGATAGACCATCATACAGTGGGAACGGGGATTGTGCTCAGACCCATCAGTATAACAGATCTTTTTTGGACCAAAGATATAAAAAGGACCATCCAGGCTGTTATGAGAAAAAAGTTCAAAAGCCAGGCTTTGTCATGGTATGGAGTCGGGTCAGGGCCCTTGAAAAAGGTCATTTCCACTTCTGTGATGCAGCATTAATGCAGAAAAGTACACTGAGATTTTAGAGCAACATAAGCTGCTTTCAAAACGATGTCTTTATCCATTTATCAACAAGACAAATCACAAAAAGTTAGGACTGAAATATGTAAATCCCTTCCACTATTTCTTTGAGGAACATTGTTTTTAAACATTTCAATCATTTTATTACACATTTATTTATAAACTGGAGATCCTCTGCCCGTCTTTACTCCTCAAAGACTCAGGCTTTGTACATACTGCTTTTGTACCAAATCATGACTATAATCTCCTGTTTTTTATCTCATTATTAGTCCTAAATTGCCCCTGTCACAACTTTGTTTGGAATGTGTTGGAGGCCTGAAATGCAAGAATGGATGTTTATTAACAAATGAAGTTGAGCAGAAAAAACATGAAATATCTTGGGTTCACACTGTCTACAATTAAATAAATTTCAAAGGAAATGTAAGGAACACTGCGTTTTTGGTTAGGGGTTGTAATAAAATCGCTCTGTGTTTCATGTCTGGCACCTAGAGAGGAAATCTAAGGGGCTCTTCCACCAGATCACCAAGACCCATGGCACTGTAATCGGAATCTCATCAGGTGTGGTCCTGGTTCTACTCATCATCTCCATCCTGGTGCAGATGAAGCAGCCGCGTAAGAAGGTGGTGTCGCGCCGGCCGGCCGTCTTCAACAAATCCGGTCTCCAGGAAGTGTTCGACCCTCCTCACTACGAGCTCTTCTCCCTGCGTGACAAGGAGCTCTCATCCGACCTGGCCGAGCTGAACGAGGAGCTGGAGAGCTTCCAGAAGCTGCGCCGATCGTCCACGGCGTCCCGCTGCATCCATGAGCATCACTGCGGCGGCGGCAGCGTGAAGCAGAATCGGAGCGCGCTCGGGTCGCTGGAGATGTCGTATCACAACGACTTCTCCAAACCGCAAACCATGAAGACCTTCAACAACAGTGGCCTCGGAACCTACAAGAAGAGCTGCTACAGCTACAAGCAGACTCACGAGTGCGCCGAGCAGGTCATCGAGGACCGGGTAATGGAGGAAATCCCCTGCGAGATCTATGGAAGGGGCGGGGCTATAGGTGGGAGCGTGGCCGGTGTGATTGCCGGCGCCGTGGGTGGAGCGACTGGAAGCATCGGGAGCGGATGCAGCAGCATCAGCATCCGTAACCACGGCACCATCCGCAGCAACAATGCCACCAGTGTACCAGATGCAGGTCAGCGCTCCATTTCTATGGACTTCTAAAACAATGGATGGAAGAAGAGGATCAGAGGGAACACGGACGCTTTGTGGTCCTTCATTAGTCATAAATCGAGCCGACTGGACTGTCCTGAAGACGTCTGTCCACTTCATCAGGAGGGTCTTCTGGATTATAACATGTCAGTCACCTTGATTCAAGTCCACACGTTCGAAATGATCTCAGTGATTCTTAAGGAATCTTAATGAATTGCCCACAACAAACGAACTGTATCCAGGATTTTTATTCATAAGTGTTCAATAGACATGTGACTGCTGATTTGTTGACCTGTGACCTGATCTTTAACAAGCTTCACATTCATTTCATCAGTATTTTCGAAACGAATTCGTTCCTAGCAGCAAGTATCACTCAGCTCCATGGTCCTGGGTTCAATTATTGGCTTCAGCCACGATCTGTTTGAAGTTTAACAGTGTAAGGGGTCACTCCTGGTCTGCGTCACATGTCTCGGACCTTGCCCTGTCTCTCAGCAAGCCTTGTAACTTGGTAAAGTTGACAAAGCAAATGAAACGTTTCTCAGTTATGATTTAATGATTTAACGATTTAAGCACTGACCCACTGACTGAAACAGGAGCGAATCTAAGTGGTGTCTGAACTATTTAGGAGCGACTCATGGTCGTTATCAAATGAGTCACTGATTCAAACAATGACCAGCAGCAACATAAGGAAAATAACGACTCGGCTCATGCAGAGATTGATTTAGATTCATTCTTATTGACCCAAGAAAAAAAATCAGTCAGCCACAAATAAGAAATCCGCTACTGAACGCACCGTAAGAGAATAAACTACCCAACTGGTTAGTTATTTTTAGCCTACGAGTTGTTACCTAGCTAGCTAGCATAGTCTTATTTACCTTCACTGTTAAGTCACTGTTAAGTCACTTTTTAATTCATAATTTTAGTGTCTGTAAAAAGAAAACAAGGGACTGAGCCGAGAGTGTACACTGTTCCTAGCGGGCTAGCTAATGATTTGTCCTGATTCAGACATGCGTGTCACTATATGTTTTAATGCTCATTAATTTTGCAGAAGAATGAAAGACTGTCATTACGTTCTAATCAGAAGGCAGCTACCTAAGTTTAGGCAACATTTTGGGGCAGCATTTGGGCTCTGGAGATAAACAAGACACTCTCAGGTCCAGCTTAGCAATCTAGATATCATACTAAGCTAACAGTAGGTTTGTTGTATTTAGCTAAACTACTAAGCTAGATGTTATTATCTGTTGTCAGCTGATAGAAGACGCACTGCAAAAATCCAGCTTTAGCTAACAGGTAATCATTTCAGATGATTCAGATGATTTTGGTCAATTAGCTAACAAAATGAAAAGCTAAACGCTAGTTTATGAGAGTAACTACACTATGCCGAAGTTGCTATTATAAGTTGTTTAGCTACCTAGCTTCATTAATCAGGGAACAGCAGTCTAGTCATTAGCAAACGTTACACAGCCTCACAGCTAAGGGTAGATAGCATACTCATAATGTATGTGGTCAACTTTATGCGCTCTAATTCGGCTAACTTGCTCATTTCCCAGCTGTGGTAAGAAGCAAATCCAGAAAGCAAAGGGGCATCGATTCCACAAAGACATATAGTTATGAGCATTGATTTATGGGCCGTGTTGAGAAACTGACATTGAGTGTGTTTACGTGCACTTAACAATCCGACCGCAGTCGGATTTCTGCAGTTATCTGATTATTCAAGTGATATTCAAGGTGTTTTGACTCTGCGCATGTGCACAAGCGTTCCTCCACGATTGCCAGGTGTACGTTCCCTAAATACTGCATTTAGGCTGTTTACTAATGACTTTTGCGGATTTTTTCTCCGTGGATCTCCCAACCCCGGAATTAAACGCGCCACGGAATTTAAAATAACGAAACGGATATGGAACACTTTGTGGAGACTCTGAAACGCAGTTTTTACACGAAAAATTTAACAATTTGATTGTTTAATATTAAAGTTTGAAGTTTATGTCACATATATCTGTGAGATTATTGGATGGTTGCAAAGTAGAAGCTCGATTACTGCCTGAGTCATGATAACCCGGAGGTTTAGCGTTATCTGATTATATTGCATGCATAGCCTATTTGTTGATCGGATTACTAACAGAATCTGATTTTCTGCAGTTATCGGATTACTAAGTGCATGTAAACACACTAAGTGATGTATGGATTGCTTTTCAACATTAAAAATAAGACGTTTTTTCAAAGCGGGCCAGATTGGACATTTCAAGATGCCATCTTGAACAATGATCCATAAATTATTCAAAATATTGTATTCAGTGTATGAAAAAGCACAAACTTACAGAACAAGTAACATTTATTTAACTACTGACTTTCATTTTAGCGCAATAACTGCAGCAGGATATCAAAAGAGTGAAAAATACCACAATATACCGCAGATTACTTACAATGAATATTTTCTTTAAAACATTTATGCATAATACTGCATCTTTAAACCCTGTCAGTTATGTTCCATCAGTATTCCTCATGTAGATTGCATTTTATCACTCAGTTACTATGCACTACCAGATCTACGGAACTCGGTCAATAACAAAGTAAGTGTTATATTTCTTAAGTCATGTAATCAACTAAATACATAAATAAAAGTCAGTCTGGACCTTAAGTGGTCCAAAAGGAAAAATTCCAACATGCAAGCAGGCCATTAATAATGTATTCTTAAGGGTGATGCCAGGGGCAAGTGAAAATCTGTCCACCCCTGTATTTAGGGGATTATAGGGTGAAGCCGAGGTTGCTTGTGATAAGGGTTTTGACATTGAGATACCAGTGTTAAGCTGAAGAAAATTTAAATGGTGACAAGAAATTCAGTTAACATTGATGTAGAACCTAAACAAAAAATTTCAAAAGGCTATGCATCCTACAAAAGCTCTCAAAATGTAGAAACCTTGGGAGGACCAAGACTCAAGAAGGGACCAAAACCTGCTTGGAATAAACAGGAGCTAAATGTGAAAATTAAAAGAGAGAACACGTTTAAGGAAAAAAAGTGTATGTGTGTGTATATATATATATATATATATATATATATATATATATATATATATATATATATAATATTACAGTACAATATTATGTGTATAGAAAATAGAGAATACAAAACAATAGAATATGAGACAGTAGTGTATATATTATATATAAAATAATTAATACTTTGGGTTCAGCACCATAAAGCACGTTTTCTCAAGTCGATAAACTGGCGAGTGGTCAGAAATACATTTTCTAACGCAAAGTGGTGCTAAGTATAATGACTTACTATGGCACTGGAGCATTTTGTGCTAAAATCAATAAGCAAACATAACACAACCTCACAGCTCATATAAATAGGATCTATCTGCTTTAATGTTAGCTATTAAGCCTAACTAGCTAATATCAGCTACATGTATTGCTTAACATGTACTAGTCTGTTGTGTTCAGCACCAAAACATCACTGCTAGTTCTTAGATAAGCTGAACGATGCTAAAAGTTGTGGATTATGACAACTACAGCTTATAACATCTGTGCCCAACAGTTAGGTTTTAAGGCTAACTTTGCTAATTAGTACAAATAGTTGTTCAGTTTAGCCTTTGCGTGTTAGTTGTCTATGTTACAGAGCAAACATAAGTGTAGTAGCCAAAATAGATGGTAGTTTAGGATGATTTAGGATTACACCGAAGGGTTTTGTGGTAAAATCGTGAGCTACTGTAACACAAAATCACAGCTCATGCATTGTGGCATGTATGGCTAGCTTACTAGCCAGCTCCTGTATTTCTTAGCCATTAGGGGTGACTTGCTAATTAGCTAGGTGTAATATGCAGTCTGTTGTGTTCAGTACCAGAAAAATCTTTAATAATAAAGGATTTCATAAAGGGTATGACACTGGTTAAGTGTATTTTTGTAGTCAGTAATTATCACTAAATAGCTAGCTATCACCAAAAAAGGTTATTTGGTTAAATGTGGCCCAATAAGACGGGTGTTTACGAAGGATTTGTTTCCTGTAGCTGCCTTCAGATTGGAAGCTGGCTTTAGTAAAGCTTTTGGGACCTTTTTCGGAATTTATTTTTACATGTTTATTATTAAAAGGGAACATACGGCTCACGCTGGTGCTTCGCATTAACTCTAATTTGCATTCTGAGCGATGCTTCAAGGAAGCCGACGAGTACGAAACTGTTACTCTTTAACCCTCGTACATGCATGTGCACAAACATGAAAATGAAAATATCTTTCTTAAGGAAAACATGAGCACATGCTGCATACGTGGAAGAGAAACATAAGTAAGGTCTGTAATATTTTCCTACAGATAAGTTCTAGTCTTATCATTTTTGTGTTATGGTTTCTGTAGGTTGATTAAAAGGACCTGTGTGTACACTTTTCATTTTGTTACCATCTAGTACCCACACACACTCACAGAGTTTAACACAAATGCTGTATGAATGTCCAGTATTGAGAAAAAACCCAGTTCCAGGAACAGAGCATGGGAATTGAGGCTAATGCCTTTTTTGTATAGAAATAATTCCTTTTGCTGATGTATGTGAAAAGGTTTACGAATATATTTTCTAACCCATGAACCTCCTATATCAAAACGACTGCGCTTCCATTTTAGTCACGACATGAATAACTGTAAAGATATCGATGTAAGAAATGTCTGAGTATGTTTTAATAAAACAGCGTCACGTTAACTCAGGTGGTTTTTATTCATGCACGCAACAAGCAAACAAGTCTCAAGAAATTTCTCATATAAATTCAAAATCATAGAACATTTCTCTCTGTGATATTCCATAAACACAGGAATATATGTTTTATCAGATAAGGAGGACATCTTAAGCTTAAAACTAAGTGTGGAGGATTTTTCAGTCTCCCAATCTAACTAACAGAGGCAAAATGTAAAGTCAGGTATTTTGATCAGTCACAAGCATACTGTAGACATTTTTGTAGATGTGTCAGTAGCGCACTAACATGCAGTATAGTACATTTAACAAACATAATGTTTAACACAAAAGCACATCATTCTTTTCATAATTTTTTTGCTTCGTGTAAGTTGTACCAGATCATACAGTGTTACAGTAATATACAAAAGCCTGTGCTTAGTCTTGTGCTTAATCGTAATTGTAAAGATATTTTGCTCATCAGGTTCCCAACTTAACTAGCACAGGAAAAAAAATTTAAACAAAAAATTGTAATAAGGTCAGTTATTTTCATCAATCACAAGAGTACTGCAGACATTTTTGTAGATGTGTCAGTAGCACAGATGCAAGATACAGTAAATAAATTCAGCACACAATGTTTAACACACAAGCACATTATTCCTCTTCTTCATTATTTTCTGCTTTGTGTAATTTCTAAGAAATCAAACAGTGATAAAGTCATCTTCAGAGGCCCATGGTTAAATTACAGGTTATTTACACAACCTCTGCAGGGGGAACGTGATTCTAAACGTGATTCTAACTTATTTCTGCACGTCGTAGTAAACTGTTAACCAGCCAGTTACGTTCTGAGACCTTACAAAAAGCTGCTTCGTCAATTGCGAGCTCCAGATTTTAAGCTGTATCTTCCTTTTGTGAATAAGAAACTGCATATAAATCATATACAATTTTTCTGTAGCACTGATTGAGGTAGGAGTGTTATTCCATAAACAGAGGGATTTATGTTTTATCAGCCAAGGCTGAAGTCTTATGCTTAAAACTAATTGTAAAGATTCTTTACTCGTCAGTCTCCCAACTAGCAGAGGAAAAACGTAAACAAAAAATTGTAATAAGGTAAGCAACATTTTCTTCAATCACAAGAATACTGTAGACATTTTGTAGATGTTTCAGTAGCGCACTAACATGCAGTAAATTCAACACGCATAATGTTTTAACCCACAGGCATGAGTGTTTCATTTCTCCTTTCATTATTTTTGCTTTGTGTAATTCGTATGAAATCAAGAGACAGTCTTATTCAGGTTACAGGTTATTTACACATCCTCTTCAGGGGGCAAATAATAATAATAATAATAACTTATTTCTGCAAGTTGTAGTAAACCACTAACTTGCCAGTTACATTCTGAGACCTTACAAAAAAGGTCATCAATTACAAGCTTCTGATTTTATCCTGCATCTTTCCTGTATCCATTGCACTTTGTGAATTGACAGTTGGAGCAGAAATGTGATTAGATTTGTTCCTGCACAGGTTAGGTTCTTATCATTTAGAGAATAAAGGTACCAAAGTCATATCTGTATATACGGACTATTTCAGACTGCTCTGATAATAACACAGGTGGAATTTGTTGAGAGATGCCAATTTCTTTGCATAACGCTTAATTAGTGTGACAGTGTGCAAGAAAAACACTTGTGTTGTCAGTATATAGGCAGGAATACCCAGCCTCGACTAAATCACTAATGTCCTTCATACATTCAGTCGTGTACAATTCATACCCTTAGTGTGATTGGATTTAGACGATTGATCCACCTTTTAAAGTATAAAATACAGAGAAAGTGAGAAAAATAATAAACAGGGAAATATAACTTCACATTTTTGGTTCACATTTACATGTTCCTTCTCAGATATACAACAATATTATACACTCATTGACAAAAATAATGCACCCTGATAGAAATGTGCTTTGGTGTCGTGATTGAAAAACCTGGACTGCTACTGAGGAACTGTATCATCTTTAGAGGCAAATCCAGGTTCTGTTTGGGATCTGATGACCAGCCTTTGCTATGGACTGACACACTGCCCCAATGGCTGGTGTGATGACCTGGGGAGCCATCACATACAACACTCAGTCACCTCTAGTAGTGATACGAGGGACACTAACAGCTCAGCGATTTGTGCGGGAGATCCTGTGTTGCCTCTCATGGCAGGGTTTCACCTTGGCATCATATGCTCACCCACACAGCAAGGGTTTAACAAGAATGTCTCCGTCAGATTGGAACACTTCCTTGGCCTGCCGGTTGCCAGATTTATCACCAGTCTAACATCTGTGGGCAAATGTGCCTCAGGATACCATACAGAACCTGTATGCCTCCTTTCTCTCTAATATTGTAATCACTTACATATATCATCATTTGATTCACATAAAAACAAAAACGCATTTGATTCCAGCAACTCATTCTTGGTGCATTTTTTTCTCAATGATTATACGTACAGTATACTGTTATGTTACCCATACTAACGCCTAGGCCCAACTCGTTCTCTCTCTCTCTCTCTCTCTCTCTCTCTCTCTCTCTCTCTCTCTCTCTGTCTTTCATGCTTGCTCTTCACCGACTGTCGTACTGGATTTGATTTCATTTGTACTGACAGCTTCATGAGTCGTAAACAAACAGGAAACGTCAGCACTCAGGGAGTACACATGTTCCTGAGACCACATTCAGAACAGATTCATAGTGACACTCACTGGGGTTAAGAGAGGACACAGCAGGTCCTGGACCGCCACTTAATTCAGTCAAATCTAGGAGTATGTGTCCTAAAGAAGAAGTCTTATAAGACTTGGTGTTAGTTACCACAGGGCACCTTTAGAGGCCCTGCAAAGGCCATCATGCTTCAATGGTTGGAGCTGTTTTGGCAGCATGAGGAGAGACCAACAGAGAATTGGCTCTTCTCCTTAAAATTTTGGCTGTTCTGTGGATTTCGGCTGTGTAATATCACAAAACATGATTAGTATGAGGTAATCCATACAGTGGATCAGCTGGTAAAGCAAGCATTAAGGGAAGTTCAAAAATGCATTATAGATGACACAAGCATAGAGGCAGCAACATTGTTTTCTACAAACACTTCACTTAAAATTATACCATTCATTATTAAGGATTATTCAGGTCCCTGTTAATATATAGGAGGGTTCAGAGAAGGTGAAGTTCTGCTTTTAGGTGGCACGAGTAAGAAGCCAAATCGCAATCGCTAAAGACAACACAAATAAAAGACCTAAAGAAACGAAGAACATGATCTTCTTCTTCTTGTCTTTCTGCAAAAAACAAAGACAGTATATGACTCAGACTGGAGCAAATTCATTCTGTGTATGACTTTTAATTGAAATGTTCTCCAACTCTACACTATGTTTGATTCTGAATTTAGTCAGGAATGATATAATGATGAATAAGTGAATAAATCATGTAAGTGACAGATTAACTTTGGTAGACCAAAAAATAAGTTGTCTAACGTACTCGGATGCTCTTGCGGTCTGGTGACACAACCCGTCGTGCTGACTCCACATCTCTATTTGGCATCCCCTACAAAAATCAACGTGTGTTCAAAGAAAAGCAATAAACAGATTGTAAAATGATAAAAAGATTGATGTTAGTTCAACACGAGTGACAACAGTCCATTCATATTCACAAAACTGTATTATATTGAAGTTTAATCTTCTTTTTCACTTAGAAAATCGACAAAATGTGTCATGACTGGAGTGCTCAAATGTTTTTCTTTGTAAATCAGTCAGGAACATTAGATGATATCCCAACCAGCCTCCCCTCCCTCAGAAGCAGCCAATGGTACCTGCATTTCCTTTGACATAGCTCAGTATGAAACACTATGAAAACATTTCTTACTTGTCCTGTACAATGCAGTCATTCTTAACTTTCTATATAAAATTTTAAACACTTACCAAAAACAAAAACGAAAGGCCTTCAAGACTGTTTTCAGCCTTCAAGACTGCGATTCTCATACTAGTTTTACTATCATTTAGACATGAATAAGATGTATATAAGACAATTATTTTTAATCCTATTACAATTCTTAAAACCTCGGCTGTTGGATGTTGATCAGATAGACGTTAAACATCGCTTACCTGTATGTTACCAGTCCATTAATATACACATAACTATATGATATCTAAGTTTAAAATGTGTGCCACAGATTAACTTTGGTAGACTAAGAAAAACTTTTACCCATTGTTCGCTGTTGTCTTGGGCCAGTAATGGAGCATGTTGTACTAACTCCGCATCTGTATATGTCATCCCCTACAAAAATCAACAAGTTTGTTAAAAGGATAACAATAGTTTTATTCACGGGATAGAGCCTGATGCCTAACAGAGATAACTGTACACATGTCAGTACTAATACTAAAACATATACATTTTATCATTTTAACATGTTACCGGCCCATTAATATTCATAACTAAGTTTAATCTTCTTTTTCATTTAGAAAATCGACAAAATATCTCAGCTGACCAGGGGTGCTGACAGGTTTGCACTGGAATTTAGTCAGAAACGTTGAATAACTGCTCATGTGTGCCACAGATGAACTTTCATGGACTAAAAAATAGTTTTACCCGGTTTTTGCTGCTGTAGTCATGCTTTTTTATTAGAGCTCGTTGTTCTGACGCCGCATCTGAATTTGTCAGCTGCTACAAAAACATGTTCAATGAGCAACAAACATACACAAGAGCAACAAACATACACAAAAACTCTTAAGCATCCCATTATACTCCTACTAACAAAATCTAGGCGTTTTACCGTATCATATTTGTATAAGCATTATATATTTGTGTTGAGTCAAGTCAAGTCAAGTCAGATTTATTTATATAGCGCTTTTTACAATGGAGCATTGTCTCAAAGCAACTTTACAAGTTTAGATTATCTCCTAATAACTACGTCCAATCCCAAATTGAGCGAGCCTAGGGCGACAGTGGCAAGAAAAACTCCCTATTCCTAGGAAGAAACCTTGGGATGAACCAATACGCAAAAAGGGACCCACCTCCTTGTGCTGCGTAGATGATAATCTAAGGCGAACTAAAGTCATGGAGGTCAAAGTTTCGCATAGTAATGTGCAGTATGCACATCGACATTTAGGTTAGGCCCGGTTATGATGATAAATCTAAGAGCGAAACTAAAGTCATGAGGTCATGCTCGAATAAAAATGTAATGTAAATGGCACATTGGGAGCTCCATCAAGTGTACATCATGTGTGGGTCCCGGAACTGTCCGGCACACAGCTCAGAGAACAACAGAAAATGTATCTAGTCTATTGGATTTATAAGAGCACAGTGTCTATTACAATCACTGATGCCATGTCAATCACTGATGCCAGTGGTAGCATTGAAGCCGACCGGCATCATTATCTATAAGCATCAATAGCTAGAAAGCTAGAAAGAGGAGAACTGGAAGGAAACACAGCCAAGAGGGATCACAGAGACATTGGTCAACCCCCACGAGCGCAATAAGACAGCAACCCAACGTCTTCTGATCACCAGAATACTCTTAATTAATGCCTATGAACCCCCAGTCTGCCCTTATTCTAAGGCAAGGTTTTGCATGAGTCAAGATCACTAGGAACCCAGCCTAGTTTCAGCCAGACCGCCCACCCCGACCACGCTCCCTGCCAATCGGACAAGGCAGGCAGGCCAGACATGACTCCAGACTCCGGCCCCAGTGACCCAAGCCATGCATCCTGGTCTAAATCTAGTCAAAAACCTTCGCAAATAGGTATGTCTTTAGCCTAGACTTAAAACTTTGGAGAGAGTCTGAATCTCGAACAAAAGTGGGAAGTTTATTCCATAGTTGGGGGGCCATGTATGAGAAAGCCTTTCCCCCGGCTGTGACTTTTTTAATTCTAGGAACTAAAAGAAGTCCTGTATCCTGCGAACGAAGTAGACGATTTGGATTGTAAAACTCTAAGAGGTCACTCAGATAATGTGGGGCCAGACCATGTAGAGCTTTATAAGTTATAAGAAGTATTTTGTAATCAATGCGGAATTTGACTGGTAACCAGTGCAGTGATGATAGAACAGGAGTGATATGATCAAATTTTCTAGTTCGAGTTCGCACTCGGGGTGCTGCATTCTGAACTAACTGAAGCTTATTCATAGATTTACTAGAGCATCCAGTAAGTAAGGCTTTACAATAATCCAACCTTGAGGTTATAAACGCATGAAAAAGTTTTTCATTAAAAGAGAGGATATTTCTAAGTTTAGCGATATTACGTAATTAAAAGAAAGCAATTCGAGTGATGCTGCTAATGTGTGCATCAAAGGTGAGATCTGAATCAAATGTGACTCCTAAGTTTTTTACAGACGGACTGGGCAATAGTGGACAGCCATCTAGATTTAGGATAGATGTAACCAACCTGTCTCTCACAGCCTTGGGTCCCACTAATAGAACCTCAGAGTTTCCTTTACACAGTCCTCAATTTTGTTGATTGTAATGCTATCATTAGGTTTGGCTGATATGTACAGTTGTGTATCATCTGCATAGCAGTGGAAACTAATGCCATGTTTACGAATAACTGAGCCTAGTGGCAGCATGTACAGAGAGAATAAAAGCGGGCCAAGCCCTGACCTCTGAGGCACACCATACTTCACTTTTGAGAGCTTAGATCTTAGATTATTTATATGAACAAACTGGTACCGGTCAATTAAGTAGGATTTAAACCAAGAAAGTGCTGATCCCATAATAACTACAGTATTTTCTAGTCTGTTTAGTAAAACATCATGATCTATAGTGTCAAATGCTGCACTTAAATGTAACAGAACAAGAAAAGAAACACATCCCTTATCTGAGGACATTAACAAGTCATTTAGTGCCCTAATTAATGCTGTTCAGTACTATGATGGGGCCTGAGCCAGACTGAAATGTTTCATAAATACCATTCCTTTGGAGGTAACTGCAGAGCTGCTGATAGACGGCTTTTTCTAAGATGGACGGTAAATTTGAAATTGGTCTATAATTAGATATCACACAAGGGTAAAGACTGGCTTTTTTAATCAGTGGTTTGATAACGGCAGACTTAAAGGATTTGGGCACATAACCAAAGGTAAGGGATGAATTTAAAATAACTAACACTGGCTCTATAATACTAGGTATTACTTGTTTGAGTAAACGTGTAGGAATTGGATCTAATAAACATGTTGATGACTTAGACGAGCTGATCAGTGCGGATAGTTAGTAATAGTAATTGGGGTAAAAGATTCTAATCTTGATTTACAGCTCATTGAACAGATGTCTTCACTAGTGCTACATCTGGAAGGTTGCTGAATAGTTTGTTGATGTGATGAGCATCAAGTTTGATGCCTAATGTTTTCTATCTCATCATTAAAGAAAGTCATGAAGTCATTACTGGTAAAATTAGACAGAACGGGAGAATCACTTTCTGTAGGGTTGTTTGTTAATTTGGAGACTGTATTAAAGAGAAATCTTGGATTATTTATATTTTTCGCTATGATTGAGGAGAAGTATGCAGCTTTAGCTTTAGTAAGGGCATGCTTATACTCTGCCATGCTGTCCCTCCAAGCAATCTTAAACACCTCCAATTTACTATGTCTCCACTTGCGCTCTAGATGCTGTTTTCTTTGCTTTAAGGTACGGGTGTGGTCATTATACCATGGTGCTAGCCTTTTTTCCCTAATGCGTTTGATCCTAGCAGGAGCAATCGTGTCCAGGGTTGAGCGAAGCACACATTCTAATTGGTCATTTACACACTGAAGATGATTGATCTCCATAGGTGTATTAAATTTCAAGTCTGGTAGGTTTTTAATTAACACAGCTGGAGTAGCAGATGTGATAGTGCGCTTGGTGTGATAACGAAGCAGAAGGATTTTATTTATTAGAGATAGCTCAAATACTAAAAGATAGTGATCTGAAATCAAATCACGTTGCGGGAAAACATCAAGGTTATCTATATTGATACCAAATGTTAATATTAGATCTAAAGTATGATTACAGCGGTGGGTTGGTCCCATCACATTCTGAGTGATACCCATGGATTCTAAAATGGACTCACAAGCAATTTTAAGTGGATCCTGCTCTTTGTCAAAGTGAATATTGAAATCACCTACAATTAAAGCCTTATCTGTTGACAGTAGTAAGCAGGAAAGAAAGTTAGCAAATTCCTGAAGAAATTCTGAATAGGGACCAGGAGGGCGGTAAATAGTGATAAGCTGAAAAGAGTGTGGTTTTGACTTCCATAATGATGGATCAGTCACATTAAGAATCAGTATTTCAAAAGAATTAGCCTTGTATTGGGATTTAGCTGTAACACCTAACTCTTTGTCAAAAAAATGTAGCTATGCCTCCCCCCTGACCATTAGGACAAGGGCGACTAGCATGACTGTATCAAGGAGGGGAAGCTTCATTTAAGGCTAAATATTCATCAGGTCTAATCCAAGTCTCAGTGAGACAGAGAGCGTGTAAGCGTTTATCAGTGATCATTTCATTTACAATCACTGCTTTGTTTGTAAGTGATCTAATGTTAAGTAATCCTAGCTTTAGTCTAATGTTGTTATTTCTTTGGCAGCTATCTGTGTTTATACAAATGAGGTTATTAAAACAGACTTTTTGAGAGTGTTTACGTTTAGGGCAGATGCGGGTAACAGACACAGTTTCAATAATGTGGGTTCTGGTTGACAGTGCATGGCTACCAGCAGAGAGTTGGTTAAGCCGGTCTGTCTGCTGCCTGACCCCTGCTCTGGATAGTCAGCCCCTAACCAATTGGGCCATAAGACTATGGGCAATGTTGCAGGAGATGAGAGCAGCACCCTCCAGAGTGGGATGCACACCATCCCATCCTAAAAGGCCAGGCTTACCTTTAAAGGCTATCCAGTTGTCTATATAGCCCACGTTGTTTTCAGAGCACCAGTTGGACAGCCAGCAGTTCAGCGACCATAACCTGCTGTAGGCTTGGTCACCTCGCCTCATTGGGATGGGGCCAGAGCAGACTACAGCATCGGACATTGCCTTCGCCACGCTAACCACCTCTACAAAATTAGCCTTAGTAACCTCTGACTGACGAAGGCGTATATCATTAGCCCCTACATGAATAACTATCCTAGAGAATCTGCGGCTCTCGAGTTCACTAAGACTCGTTACAATGTCCTGCACTCTGGCTCCGGGGATACAGAGAACTCTAGCTGCTGGTGTCCCTAAAGGGGTAGCAAGTTTCACATGTCATAAAATAGAGTCACCTATGACCAGAGCTCTTTCAACAGGCTGCTCAGTAGGTGTTTCACTGAGGAGGGCAAACCTGTTGGACACGTGATCAGGTAAGAGTGGTGCTCTCGTGGACTCTGCCTTACGCTACGTCGCCTCCGCGAAACCGTCACCCGCCCAACTTGCACTGCTTTCGAGGACTCTGTTCTTGCCGTTTCTCTCCCTTCTGCCTTTTCCGCTCCCCTCTTCTACGCCTCTGACTCGTTTCTCGTCTCCCTCCAATTCTACTCCTTGTCTTTCTGTTCTCGGCTCCTATCCCCCTCTCCCCTGTCTTCTCCTCGCTCCTTTCCTCCCGACCCATCGCCGCCCCCCCTTCTCCCCCTTCAAATTTTCCCCTTCCTGCCTGCTTCCCTCTCGTAAACCCCTTCCACACTCGGCACTGTGAACAAGCAATCAGCAGTCCATGTTAATAATCGCAATTAAACTGGAATTTCCCCTTTGCCTTAGCTCTGGTTTTTTGTTGTTTTTCCTCTTTCTATCTTCAGGGTGGCCTCATTTGTAATCCCCCTTCCCTTCCTCTTCCCTTTTTTCCTCCACCTTTAAGTCAACACAAAACGTCACTAAAAAACTAAGTCTCAAAAGAACTGGGAAAAATGGCCTGTAAAAAAGTTATAAAACCACACACTCAACTGCGCACGATACGAATCTTGTTTCATTATCTAATTTTACACCACTACTTCGCCACCCCCCCTGTCCGCCTTAACTCTGGTTATTAGCTAATGGCTAACTACTGCGAACACAAGCCGGTATGCCTGTAAAGTTACTAAATAACGATTAGCGGCAAAAAATATATATATATATATAATCCGCCGGTACGAGAATAAAATGATTAAGATGATTAAGATGTTGAGCCTTCCTCCATTCTGTGTTTATTCTGATTCAATATTTTAGGCACTTCTGTTCGAATGACACGATTTGTTTCTATTCCAGATAAAAACTATAATATAATATGTTAATGCAAATTGAAAAAAACAAAGACAGTATATCACACAGACTGGAGCAAATTCATTCTGTGTATGACATTTAATAGAAATGTTTTCCAACTCTACACTACGTTTGAGCCTTGCGTTTTGATTTCTCACAGAAAATCTGCAAAATGTGCCACCTGATCCGTGGTGTTCAAAACGTTTGTATTGGAATTTAGTCAGGAATGATGAATAAAGCGTACCACAGATGAACTTAGACCAAAAAAAGATGTTTTACGTACTCGGACACTCTTGCGGTCTGGTGACCCAGCCCGTCGTGCTGACTCCACGTCTGTATCTGGCATCTCCTACAAAAATCAAAGAATATATCATATCATATCATATCATATTCGTGTTCAAAGAATACCTCATATCTAATTTTAGTCTTCTTTTTCACTTAGTAAATGGACAAAACGTGTCACATGACCTTAAACTTTTGCACTGGAATTTAGTCAGAAATTTTGTATAACTGTTCATGTGTGCCACAGATTAACTCTGGTAGACTAAAAAAAGATTAACCTCTCTGGCGTTGTTGTGGCCTTGTACTGCAGGCCATTGTCCTGATGCTCCATCTGTACCTGTCATCCCCTACAAAAATCAACAAGTGTGTTAAAAGAATAACAGACCTCAACCCCATAGAAAATTTGTGGAGGGAATTGAAAGTCCGTGTTGCCTTTAAGTATCCTACAATGTGATCTCCTGGATTTTTTTTTTCTCATTTTGTCTCTCATAGTTGAAGTGTACCTATGATGAAAATTACAGACCTCTCTCATCTTTCCAAGTAGGGGAACTTGCACAGTCAGTGGCTGACAATTTCAGTGATCTGTTCCTTAATCTGTCTGTCTTTCCCAGCTGTTAACAGAATATTTCTACTCAGCGCTTAGCAGCGCTTGCAGTGGTGAAAAATATTCTAGAATTAGAAGCGTTAGAGCTGCTGTTTCTGCTATGCAACGGTATGGACGTATATGAAAAATGCATACCGAATGGGATACTAACACCGATGTACCTGTTGAAGCGGTATACCGCCCACGCCTACGTTTTAGCATTTTTAACATGTTATTGGTCCATTAATATTCACTTATATGCACTTATACTGCATTATAAGTAAGTTTAATCTTATTTTTCATTTAGAAAATCAACAAAATGTGTCACCTGACCAGGAACGCTCACAAGTTTGCACTAGAAATTAGTCTGGAACGATCAACAACTGGACATGTGTGCCCCAGGTTGTTCTGACGCCACAACAATTCAAAGAGCAACAATAAACATACCGGTACACAAAAACTCTTAAGCATCCCATTATACTCCTACTAACAAAATATAGGCGTTTTACCGTGTCATATTTGTATAAGCATTATATATTTGTGTTGAGCCTTCCTCCATTCTGTATTTATTCTGATTCAATATTTTAGGCACTTCTGTTCGAATGACACGATTTGTTTCTTTCCCAGATAAAACTATAATATGATATATTAATGCAAATTGAAAAAAAAAAAAAAGTATATCAATTGAAAAAACAAACAAACAGTATATCACTCAGACTGAAGCAAAACGTTTGTATTGGACTTTAGCCAGGGATGTAGAATTAGTGATGAATAAGGCGTACCACAGATTAACTTAGACCAAAAAAAAGATGTTTTACGTACTCGGACACTCTTGCGGTCTGGTGACGTAGCCCATCGAGCTGACTCCACGTCTGTATCTGGCATCTCCTACAAAAATAAATGCATGTTCACAGAAAAGCAATAAACAGATTGTAAACTGATAAAAAGATCGATATTGGTTCAACAGCAGTGACGACAGTTTATTCATATTCACAGAACTGTATCATATCTAATTTTTGTCTTCTTTTTCACTTGGTAAATTGACAAAACGTGTCACATGACCAGCTCCTACAAAAAACGTGGTCAGAGAGCAAAAATAAACATACACAAAAACTCTTAAGCATCCCATTTACCCTTACTAACAAAATATAGTCATTTTATTGCGCCATATTTGTATAAGCATTATATGTTTGTGTTGATCCTTCCTCCATTCTGTGTTTATTCATATTCCATAGTTTATGCATTTCTGGTCCCGTGACATGTTTTGTTTCTTTTCCAGATACAAACTATAATATCATATATTAATGCAAACTGTAGTAAAATTAACTTCTGAAACCTTATTAGGTGCCTCAACTGACCAGAGTGCTCACATTTTTACCAAGGAATTCAGTCAGATAAAGTCAATAACTGATCATGTGTGCCAAAAATTCGTTATGGTAGACTAAAAAGCAGTCGTTTCATCTGCATTTTTCTGCATGTTGCTGAGACCACATCTGCATTTGTCATCATGTACAAAAATAAACAAGTACAAGAAAAATGAATGTTAACATTTAGATTAGTTCAATTAGATGACTCTGGTGTTGGAGATGTTACAGTAACTGTTACCAGTCCTTATTTGAAGATGATTTTCAAAAATGACGCACAACTCTTAAGTCAGAGACTGCCAGTACCAGCAACTGGCTTTTACCTCAGATCCTCCGGAGCTGCCAGGGCTCTGACGAACTTAATATAATTGTGTGGCTTCACTTAGAATAGAATGGGCTCTGCTCTAGAGATTCAGAACATTTCTGCTCAGCAGTGTTCATAAACAATTCACGGAAGTTGCAGTTAAAGATGCTTTAATGCCAAGAAGTGAATGTCATCTTAAACTGAAGTGAATACTTTAACGTGGTATGTTGCCTCTTTGGCAGTAGAGGGCAGCAGAGGTGCACAGCTTGCACATGCCCTTGTATGCCTATTATGCCAATTGTGTATCTGTGTGATGTCCGACCTGTCCAACCAGGACTCAGTCCCAGGTCTCTGCAGTGGGTGATATTGTAAATCAGTCAGGAGCACTGAATAACTGCTTACGTGTGCCAACATAATGCAAACATTTGTAAATTGTTCTACTTAGGTTGCCTTTGTTGTGGTCTATGAATTCATCCCATGGTGTAGCTCTCAAAAATAAATGTTATTATTCCTTACTTTAAGGTGGTTCCTAAATATTATACAGCTTTATTTGGTTAGACCAGGCATTAATCTAATGATCTGGTATCACTCAGAAGAAGATGGGCTCTACCACAGATGGGGACTCGAGCCTAAACTCAGACCATCTCTGGATTCTGGATTTCAGTCTGGTTCCTCTCAAGCTTTCTCCTTTATACACCTCAGGAGTTTTTTTACCTGCCCATGTTTACCAGGCTTTTTACATAAGCAGAACTGAATGTAAATCCTTATTATCACAGATTACAGAACTAATTACAGGAGTGTTTTAGGGCAAAAGTGTGTATTATTTAGAATTCAGATGATCCAGCAGACCTTTAACTCGAAAACTCAAATATCAAACCAACCTTGGTATTAACACGATTAGTCGTTTCTCCCAGATGTTTTTGGACAGCTTTAATCGCTTTCTCGTTGCGTTGGCATTTCAGGAGCCCCTGACCTTCATAAAACAGGCAGTCCACAGTAAAGACGTTGTCTCTTTGTACATGCCGTCTGCTATCAGGAACAACACAGTCTGGTTCAAACGTGTGGTGGAGAACCACCAGAACAACAGGCATGGACACTGAAATAAAGAGAGCGAGAAATTAATACAGTAAATTACACATAATGCTGAGAGTCACGTTAATGAGTAGCCTACTACAGTGAACATTTCATCTCACCAAGAAAAATTTGCTGGAATCGAATGAGACTTTATATATGTGAATGTAATAATGACGTATGTAAGTGATTACAATATTAGAGCAAAAGGATAAGTTTATCAGGGAAAGCTGTAGAAATTGAAAGGAGGCTCTAATACCCTGTTGAACCGCCTCTAGTCTGGATACAAGATGAGATATGGCTGGGCATGGAGGCATACAGGTTTCATATGGTATCCTGCAGCACAGTTGCTCACAGGCCTCCATACTCGAACCCGACCATCGTCAGATCCCAAACAGAAACTGGATTTCACACTAAACTCCATACGGTTCCAGTCCGTAGCAGTTCAGGTTTCTTGTTAATGACACCACTTCAAACGAAGGTGATGGTGGCTGGCTGTTAATGGTAGGACACGTATTGAGTGCTGTGACAAGAAATTTCATTTTGCTAAGAGGCAGGAAATGGTCCGGGCAGAGACAGGGGTGTGTAGTGAAGGCACCCCCTGTGTCTGGATGGTGGATAACCAAACTGTAAGACCTGCTCGTGCTTGTCGGTGGATCAAACCATCCTCTCTACTGGGGGTCTGTCTGGGCCGTCCAGAGCATCTTCACCGTGTGTGTGTGCCCCATAAAACCACTGCTCCCAACACCTCAAAACAGCTAGGTCAGAACGGCCCAGATGGAGGTAATTTGTGGAAACGACCCAGTGAGCCCCCTCTTAATGTCTGACAACTAGGCAAAATGTCTTTGAGTGCATCGTAGAGGCATGTCTAGTAGCAACGACCTCACCAAGAGGTACACTACCCAAAAGTAGCCTCTGAAAGCCTTTTTATAGGGAAGCTCTATAGGGAAGGCACTTTTACACCCTCTTGTGGCAAGACCCAGTGTCTAATCAGACCCCACCTGTAATCTTTTACATATCTGCCTGAGACAGGACTGCAGCACTTTTGCAGCACTCACAGTTTTGTGCACAGTGAGTGGTAATACATTGCAATAAAGACTGCAGATTAACTGAAATGTAACATCATTAAACATGATTAATGTATACACAGAGATTAATGTACGGTGTCGTTGTTGAATGATTTCTTTTTAATATTGTGAGACTTCTGAATGACAATTCAACTTTTTAACTTACGTAGTTTTTAATTTTTTTTTAAATCTCCAACAGTCTGATACACAAAGATATAAGTAATATTTAATGCTGTATAAATAATAATAATAATAATAATAATAATAATAATAATAATAATAATAATAATAAGTATAGTGTGTGTGTTACCAGGAATCTTGTTCATGGCAGCCTCAATGTCAGTTCCAATTCGGGACACAATCGAAACAAAAGCGATGATACAATCAGCTTCATTCTCGGTGAAGACTGCACACAGTTTCCGTGACTCCAAGAGATTCTCCATAAAGTTCTCGTGGGAATTCATGGTTTTCCCAATCACCATGACAAATACTCTGTTCAAATCTAAAGACGCAGCACAAATAAATAATAAAAACAAGGCTCTTTTTAATTATATGTTGTTGTTGGAGACTGTATATTATACACTATTAAAAACTCACCATGTATGTTTGGCTATGTTTTTCATTTTTACTTACTATGCGCAGAGGCGGGCACTCGGGTCTCAGGCTTGTGACTTGACTGCCAAGGAGCGACTTGTGATTTCTGCTTCAGCGGGGTTCATAAAACAAAAGATAACATAAGCTTTCATAGGCAAAATTAAAAGATCAATATTTTTCCAGACTAAATTTTTTTAACCTTGCTTTAATGCTCAGTGTTGGGGGAGTTCTCTCTCCCATGAGACTCCACATGAGGGCACTGGTATAAGCATGCCCTGGATGAGATGCCCATCTATCATAGGGCTGACAGGGGTCACCATTTCAGTGCTGGAAGGATGATCTCCCCACCAGCCTCTCCTTCCTCAGATGCAACCAACAGTGCTTGCATGTGATGCAGCTGGACATCACCATTAATAACTATACTACTATATAATTTCAACATAATGCTATAACATTTTCATTCTTACATTAACTCTGTTAAATGCAGAGGGTTTTATTAGAATGGTTTTCTATCACCAATTCAACAAGATGAATAACACCATAAATGCCAACCAATCATAAAAATAAAAACCTTAATCAAACAGAATAAAACAGACAGTATATCACTCACTTCCCACTATATGAATTAAGTCTGTATCATATTTACTACGAATGCGTCCAAACTGCCCAAGTGCTAAGAGTGGACTGTTTTTTAATGCAGTGCAGTGCAGCACAAAGCCAACAGGTGGTGCTATGAGCTTATTTTGCAGTCAAACTTACTCTATCAAGATTCTTCCAAACTGAATAACATTGGTGGGCAAACCATGTACTTGAGTTAAAGTAGAGATACCCAAGATAAAATCTTACTCCGGTAAAAGCAGAAGTTCTCCATTTAGACCTCCATTTCAGAAAAAGTACAAAAGTATTTGCCTTCAAATGTACTAAAAAAGCGAAAGAAAAAAATTATTATTGCTCTGTTGTCCTATCATTGTTGTAATACTATATTCTTGCTTAATCAACTAATTATAGGTGAAAAGACTCAAGTGTCACCTTTGATAGATAAATCTTTGAGCAGAATATCAGTAATTAGTCCATCAGGTCAAAGCAAATTTTAAAAAAGCACACAAAAATTGATTAAAGCTTTGAGATTACAGAACTAACTACTGGAGTGTTTTAGGGCAAATGATTTGTGCTCCAGTCTGGAACTAAAGAAGCGAACATCAGACATCAAACACATTAGGCTGATCCACAACCTTTGGGTTTGAGGAAAAGAGTCTACATTTAGACCTTTAATTCAAAACCTTGAATATCGAACCAACCTTGGTATTAACACGATTAGTCGTTTCTCCCAGATATTTTTGGACAGCTCTAATCGCTTTCTCGTTGCGTTGGCATTTCAGCAGCCCCTGAGCTTCATAAAACAGGCAGTCCACAGTAAAGACGTTGTCTCTTTGTACATGCCGTCTGCTATCAGGAACAACATAGTCTGGTTCAAACGTGTGGTGGAGAACCACCAGAACAACAGGCATGGACACTGAAATAAAGAGAACGAGAAATTAAACAACACGGGATTAATACAGTAACTATTAATCAGTATCTATTAATGCTAATAGACATGAAAATTACACAACATGAAAGAAACCCATTTTTGTAAATCTTAAAATGCCAATTAAGGTTTATTAAAATGGTAGAAAACACTTGTGGAGGTGGCAAAAGTTTTGCTCATGCCAAATATGATGTTTATGATGTTTAAAATAGATGCATTGCAAATGCAGAATTGTCTCATATTTCATTGTGTGTCTTGCAGAATTTGCGGTTTCATTTACAAAACCAATATCACATGTTCATGGCCCAGGTTTAATTGCATAAGACTGAATGTGGTTTGGTTACATTCCATGGTTTCAGAGAGCGTCAGGGTTCTAGGGTGCTGAGTCTGTAGCAGCACAAGCAGACCAGTGATGGATGTGTGTGTGTGTGTGTGTGTGTGTGTGTGTGTGTGTGTGTGTGTGTGTGTGTGTGTGTGTGTTACCGGGAATCTTGTACATGGCAGCCTCTATGTCAGTTCCAAGTCGTGACACAATCGAAACAAAAGCGATAATAAAATCTGCTTCATTCTCGGTGGAAACTTCACACACTTTTCGTGAATTCAAGAGCTTCTCCATAAAGGTCTTGTGGGAATTCATGGTTTTTCCAATCACCATGACAAATACTTTGTTCGAATCTGGAGACACAGGACGAATAAATAATGAAGACAAAACCGCTGTTATTATTTTGTTCGTTACAATCTATAATGAAACCGTAACCATAACCACGGTAAAGTTAGTTTTATTTTCGATACTCGTTTGTCGATATAACTTTTGAACGGATCACAGAGAGTAATGTACACCTTTTCTTTTGCGGTTTGGATGACATTGCTGTACGTACCTTTACAGGAAAAACGTGAATAGCCCCATAGCTCTTGTGTCTATGCAAATCCCCTATGTGGCAGCAGTGGGACACAGCTTTTGGATTTTGGCTATAGTCCAGTGCAGTATACAGTATATTTTATATAATTTTGAATTATTTGAATTTCAGTAGCAATACAGCTACATAACACACAGTACAAATCAGCTGTGTACGGTACACCTGAGCAGCAGTACGATTTCGGGTGCAATATAAAATATTTTTAAATTATTTTAATTTTAATAGCATTTCAGCCATATAACATACAGCACTAAAAGCCACTGCGTATAGCAGAGCTAGGTGGCAGTAATCATGCACAAGTTCTGGATTTTGAATTTTAAGTAAAATCGATTTTGTATTCATTTTTTTATTGTTTTAATTTGAATAGCATTTCATCTGCCTAACACACCATATATGGATATGTTTTACGTATTAAGCAACATTACTGTTTTATTAAAGGATTGGACGTGCGTCTGCATGCAAGGGTTAAAAACCTGCACATTGGACTCACAGCACACATGATCAGCAGGATACACAGTATTAAAAACACGCAACATCAATAACACACAAATTCAATAACACTATATAAATAACACACTACATCAATAAAAGCAGTGATTTGATGGAGAATACTTACAGCGAGTCATTTTAAATCAGTTTCAGGTCCGTCTCAGAAATAAAGCCAACCAAACCCAACCTCAAGCAGAGGGAATGCTGGCTGTCTCATACTTTCACTTTCACCCTGACTGAGAGGGCGCACTTCAGGGAAATGCAGTCTACTCCAGAAAGGAACTGTTACAGTATCTGTACTTACAGAATCTAAAAACGTTTACATGTCAAATATATAACAATATTTAACTATAACATACCATGCACAAAATAAACATGACAGCATATTAAATACATAGAGTATGCATGTATATTTTAATCAACAAGTACAAATCTACAATATGTGTGGTATCTCAAGGCTGGCATATTTTTATCGACCAATGTACTACTACTATTACTACTACTACTGATAATACAATACAGTGGGGCAAAAAAGAATTTAATCAGCCACTGATTGTGCATGTTCTCCGACTTAGAAAGATGAGAGAGGTCTGTAATTTTCATCATAGGTACACTTCAACTATGAGAGACAAAATGAGAAAAAAAAATCCAGGAGATCACATTGTAGGATTTTTAAAGAATTTAATTGTAAATCATGGTGGAAAATAAGTATTTGGTCAATAACAAAAGTTCAACTCGATACTTTGTAACATAACGTTCGTTGGCAATGACAGAGGTCAAACGTTTCCTGTAAGTCTTCACCAGGTTTGCACACACTGTATTTTGTAGCCCATTCCTCCATGCAGATCTCCTCTAGATCAGTGATGTTTTGGGGCAACACAGACTTTCAACGTCCCCCACAAATTTTCTATTGGGCTGAGGTCTGGAGACTGGCTAGGCCACTCCAGGACCTTGAAATGCTTTTTACAGAGCCACTCCTTCGTTGCCTGAGCGGTGTGTTTGGGATCATTGTCATGCTGGAAGCCCCAGCCACGTTCCATCTTCAATGTTGTCACTGATCGAAGAAGGTTTTGGCTTAAAATCTCACAATACATGGCCCCGTTCATTCTTCCTCACCACGGATCAGTTGTCCTGTACCCTCTGCAGAAAAACGGCCCCAAAGCATGATGGTGTTCTTGGGATGCAACTCAGCATTCTTCTTCCTCCAGTTGAGTTTTTTTTAACAAAAAAGTTCTATTTTGGTTTCATCTTACCACATGATATTCTCCCAATCCTCTTCTGGATCATCCATATGCTCTCTGGCAAATTTCAGACGGGCCTGGACATGTACTGGCTTAAGCAGGGGAACACGCCTGGCACTGCAGGATTTGAGTCCCTCTCGGTGTAGTGTGGTACTGATGGTAGCCTTTGTTACTTTGGTCCCAGCTCTCTGCAGGTCATTCATCAGGTCCCTCCGTGTAGTTCTGGGATTTTTGCTCACCGTTCTCATGATCATTTTGACCCCACGGGATGAGATCTTGTGTGGAACCCCAGATCGAGGGAGATTATCAATGGTCAGTTGATTTATTCACACCAACCTCCTGCTTGCCTGTTGTAGATTCACTCTTCCCAGCCTGGTGCAGATCTACAATTTTCCTCCTGGTGTCCTTCGACAGCTCTTTCATCTTGGCCATGGTTGAGTTTGGAGTCTGACTGTTTGAGGCTGTGGACAGGTGTCTTTTATACAGATAGCGAGGTCAAACAGGTGCCATTAATGCAGGTAACAAGTGGAGAACAGAAGAGCTTCTTAAAGAAGTTGTTACAGGTCTGTGAGAGCCAGAAATCACCAGAAATTTTCCACCATGATTTACAATTAAATTCTTTAAAAATCCTACAATGTAATTTCCTGGATTTTTTTTCTCATTTTGTCTCTCATAGTTGAAGTGTAGCTATGATGAAAATTATAGACCTCTTTCATCTTTCTAAGTAGGAGAACTTGCACAATCAGTGGCTGATTAAATACTTTGCCCCACTGTAACTACTACTACTACACTAACTACTACAACTACAATAAATACTACTACTACTACTACAACAACTACTATTACTGCTGCAATAACTACTACTACTACTACTACTACTACTACTACTACTACAATAGCTAGTACTACTACAATAATTACTACAGTAACTACTACTACTACTACTACTACTACTGCAATAACTACTTGTAGTCAAGACTGCTAAGGCAGAGTCTGAGTCAATACCAAGACTTTTAGTAGTCGGGTCTGAGTTAGACCAAGACGAGCCTGAGACGAGATTTTTTTTATTATACAAGAATAAAAAGAAGAAAATGGACAAAAAAATTTTGTAATTCACTTTAGATGCATTAAATGCTGTATATTAATATATATATTTTATTTCATCATATATTTTGTAAAATATAACATTAAACAATATATAGCCTAAAATTATTAATCATTATTACAGTGTATCACAAAAGTGAGTACACCCCTCACATTTCTGCAGATATTTAAGTATATCTTTTCATGGGACAACACTGACAAAATGACACTTTGACACAATGAAAAGTAGTCTGTGTCCAGCTTATATAACAGTGCAAATTTATTCTTCCTTCAAAATAACTCAATATACAGCCATTAATGTCTAAACCACCGGCCACAAAAGTGAGTACACCCCTTAGTGAAGTTCCTGAAGTGTCAATATTTTGTGTGGCCACCATTATTTTCCTGAACTGCCTTAACTCTCTCGGGCATGGAGTTTACCAGAGCTTCACAGGTTGCCACTGGAATGCTTTTCCACTCCTCCATGACGACATCACAAAGCTGGTGGATATTCGAGACTTTGCGCTCCTCCACCTTCCGCTTGAGGATGCCCCAAAGATGTTCTATTGGGTTTTAGGTCTGAAGACATGCTTGGCCAGTCCATCACCTTTACCCTCAGCATCTTCAAAAGCAGTGGTTGTCTCAGCGGTGTGTTTGGGTCATTATCATGCTGGAACACTGCCCTGCGACCCAGTTTCCGGAGGGAGGGGATCATGCTCTGCTTCAGTATTTCACAGTACATATTGGAGTTCATGTGTCCCTTAATGAAATGTAACTCCCCAACACCTGCTGCACTCATGCAGCCCCAGACCATGGCATTCCCAACACCATGCTTGACTGTAGGCATGACACACTAAGCTTTGTACTCCTCACCTGATTGCCACCACACATGCTTGAGACCATCTGAACCAAACAAATTAATCTTGGTTTCATCAGACCATAGGACATGCTTCCAGTAATCCATGTCCTTTGTTGACATGTCTTCAGCAAACTGTTTGCGGGTTTTCTTGTGTACAGACTTCAGAAGAGGCTTCCTTCTTCCTTCAGCCATGCAGACCAATTTAGTGTGCGGCGTATGGCCTGAGCACTGATAGACTGACCCCCCACCTCTTCAATCTCTGCAGCAATGCTGACAGCACTCCTGCGCCTACCTTTCAAAGACAGCATTTGGATGTGACGCTGAGCACGTGCACTCAGCTTCTTTGGATGACCAACGCGAGGTCTGTTCTGAGTGGACCCTGCTCTTTTAAAATGCTGGATGATCTTGGCCACTGTGCTGCAGCTCAGTTTGAGGGTGTTGGAAATCTTCTAGTAGCCTTGGCCATCTTCATGTAGCGCAACAATTCGTCTTTTAAGATCCACAGAGACTTCTTTGCAATTAGGTGCCATGTTGGAACTTTCAGTGACCAGTATGAGAGAGTGTGAGAGCTGTACTACAAAATTGAACACACCTGCTCCCTACGCACACCTGAGACCTAGTAACTCTAACGAGTCGTATGACATTTTGGAGGGAAAATGACAAGCAGTGCTCAATTTGGACATTTAGGGTTGTTGTCTCTTAGGGGTGTACTCACTTTTGTTGCCGGTGGTTTAGAAATTAATGGCTATATATTGAGTTATTTTGAGAGAAGAATAAATGGACACTGTTATATAAGCTGGACACAGACTACTTTTCATTGTGTCAAAGTGTCATTTTGTCAGTGTTGTCCCATGAAAAGATATACTTAAATATCTGCAGAAATGTGAGGGGTGTACTCACTTTTGTGATACACTGTACATTATAGTCTCAGCCAAACTAAAGAAATGTTTTGGAAGCACATGATGGTGATGATTCTGTTTCTCTTCTTCTCTCAAATTTAATCAGAATCACCATTTAAAGTCACCTGAATATAAACAACAACATCCATTCCATCCATTTTTATTATTAAATGTGAAAACAACAATAATAACATTTCCAGTTTCTGCAGACATAGTATAGTAAAGCGAGAGGGGGAAAATGCATACTTAAAGTCATAATCATAAATGCATAATCTTAAAGTCAACGTTACCTCAGATAGACGCATCAGACTCAGCTGTCCACCTCAACCTCGCTGAAACCGAGTTCACCTTACCCCAAGACTGAGACAAGACCGAGTCCAAATGAGGTCGAGACCGAGACCACACTTGAGCACTACTAATACCTTAATAACTACTGCTATTACAACTGCTACAACTACTACTACAACTACTACTACTACTACTACTACTAATAATAATAATAATAATAGCACTTCCACTATCTGTCAGATCATCTGAGATCCAGAGAACCCTTGGCTTGTGTTTCTTGATACAGAAGTGACAATGGATTTCCAAACTACTCCCGTGTCCATGTGGCTACATTTAATAGAATTTGATGCCATTTTGAAACCATAAACACCACGTCTGCAGTTTATCACCGAGCACAGAATCTTTTATTTTCATGATACAGGTTTAATTTTAACCACACAAATGTACATAATCAGTGATTACCACAGGAAGCAAAACAACACTAAATGTTTTACACTTAACACTTAGACTTAACATGTTTTCAGGGCTGCATGCACAGACAGTTAAATGTCATGATGAGGGGAATCCAACATGATTTTATTCATGTCCATCCTTCTCATGGTTGTCAAGATTTCTGTCCTCATGTTCATGTCTTGGTGAGACGAGAAATGAACCACTACAGATAAAAAGGATAAATATGGCAAAAAAAGCCCAAAGAATATATCTTTCATATCCCATGATTGCCATGATGACGAATATGACGGCATGCAGAAGTAGTACCACGACAAGAAGATTGTATTCTGGAACTAGGATCAGATGAATCAAACAGGTGTTCAGCAAGGCAACTACACACAAAATTGTCTTGTTATGTTTTTCCACCACCTGTAAAAGAGAAAAAAGTTAGATTGCTGTATTATACATGTGCACATCTCTCTCTATTATACATATCTTTCTTTAGGGCAGTGCTTATCACTTGTTTCTGGTCCTGGAGCCATACTCAGCTCATAAAGAAGCACGATACTGAGTTAAAGTGGGTGTATTTAAACAGGAAAAGTACTAAAATGTGCAGAGCAGGGGGTAGGCTCCAGAACCAGGATTGGGAAACACTGCTTGAGGGCAATACTCCAAAACATGCATTCAAGTGCACATCTAAAATGTTTTCAACATTCTCAATACATTCCCACTGAAGTGCAAAACAGATATATTTTACAAATCTGCTTGCTAGATCGTGTGTCCGCACTACAAATTGCAAGAGAACAAATCAGATCTGTCTGTATATTATGGTAATGATGTAAGCAGAACAGAGCATGCACAGTAGATTTACTTTTACAGTTTCCACCTTTACTGTTACCCGATCCTTGAAATCCCATGTTCTTGCATGGAGTGGTATATCTTCCCTCAAAACTACCACCTATTCGTTGCTCTGTGCTGAAACTTAACCCTCTATGCTACAATTAATTCACATGATTATTGCTGTTTTCGTCGTATTTCTCTGACGTCGATAAGGGTTGAACATTTGACATAATACAGAGATGCAGGTATATTTATTATAAGTCCAAAAACTCTGGAAAAACACAAAGACAAGTCTTACAGAAACACTCAGTATATGACTAATGGCCTGTTCACACCAAGTGCGTTACGTTTTTTGTCTAAACACTCTGAAAACTCCCTGTCTGCTTTTGCTCTCTTTAATTTCCCTTCTCTTAATGTGTTGGAGATTTCGCCGTGTCTTTTTCACATCGTCAACTTAAAAACCAAAAACACGAGTGAAGATTAGTGCAGGAAGCTCTAGTTTGTGTGTTTTTGTGATCATGAACAGATCAGAATGCACTTAGAAAAATCTAAGAAAGAAAAAATAATCAAACGGCTCCATCCAGCCCCTGTGAGCTTTATCTCCATCATTCTCCAGCCTTTCAGTTCTATTCCACCAGATCTTTTCTTTAATATCCATGTTGCACGTCCTATAAGCTCTCGATTAGCTGTTCTGCCTGGCGACCGAGCTCTGATTGGTCAGCCTGACTTTAGCAACGCAGAAATTAGAACAGGCTCCGATGACATTTTTATTACACAGCATCACAGTCCGCCAGTTTCGGACTCGGTGTGAAGGATGGCGTTAATATAGGCGTGTTCTTTTCCAAATCTTGACATGCATTTTTTCATGCATTTTTTCATCCATTTTTTCACTGGTGTGAAAAGCCTTTAAAATACCGCATACCTGACATAGTATCACCTCCCTATTTATACCGAAAAACCCACCTAGCAGTTAGGAGTGATACACACACTCAAACAGAAGCACATTCTGTTGGCTAGCCTGCAGGACCGAGTCCAGTCCTGGCATGCCTGCATCTTGAATTGATTTTCAGGTGTTCAGACTGCATGCAGTTGGATTAGAGCTGTATGTCTGCATATAGTTCAGTAAAGAGGAGTATTTGGAAAGGTTCTTGATCTAGGAGAGTCTCAGATTTCTCAAATATTATGGCGGACTCAATGCTGTTATGTTGGAAGCAGAAGGCTGCACAAAAGAACTAAATGCAGGGATGTCCCTTAATTATGATACCTGGTCTGTAAATAACAATATTTCTAGTAAACATAACTACATCAGCACTTACGTCCAACAGGCCGAATCCTGGATTTTGTTTTATTTCGATCTTTCTTATGTCCTTTATCTTGTTTATCACAGCATTTATTGCCTCTCTGTTACGTTGGGCTTTAAGCAATCCAAAGTCTTCATGATAGAGACAGTCCACAGTAAAAATATCCCTCCTGTGAACAGCATATCTGCTATCAGGAACAATGCAGTCCGTATCAAACGTGTGATGGAGCACCACCAGGATAACAGGGTAGTTACCTGTCAGAGTGAGAGAACACTTTTAGTGGTGTGTTAAGCTCTAAAGTGACTTGTTGAAGTGTTTTATCATAGATCCACATGTCAGTTCATCTTAATTATTAATACAGGATTCTGTGCCTTGTGTGCAAGAACAATTAAATTAAGCCTTGTGTTATGCATGCATGTACTTACTGGGAATTTTCTGAAGAGCAGCATCTATGTCCGTTCCAGCCCGAGACACAATGGAGACAAAAGCAATGATGATGTCACGGTCATTCAACATGGACACCTCACGTAGGTTCAGCTTAGATCTGAGGTTGTCCATAATGGTAACGTGTGATTGCATGGTGTTCCCAAAGACCATGGGAAAAACCCTACATTCTGTGAGAGTGTAAAAAATGTAATAAACACATGAACGTCTTAGCATGATAATATCAACCCCAAAGCAACGGTCACAGTGCCTAAACTTAAATACACTCAAGGTAGTTTAGGGTAAGCAAGAAGACTGCACATGAGGCACGACTATCGCACATCTGTGCCAGTGACGGGTACAACTTAAAGTAGCTGAATGCATTCGTTAGAGAGGGTGTCCAAAAACATTTGGATATATAATGTATGTTTCCGTTCAAATTCCACATTCAAAGATTTTGGTGGTGATCTGGGACTTAGGGTTGCTGCCTTCCTGGCTCTCAAATGCGATCGCTCTGGTTTGTTGATTGCTGAGATGGTCTCAAGCGTTACAATAACTAACTACATATTCTGTTTAGTCTCTGAGCTCTTTTGTTGGTACCAGTTCCAGTCCCTCAGTGTAAGCTGTTCCTCCGCTTCAGCTCCACCCAAGCTGTTCTTCCATCACTTTCCAGTGCACCGTTACCAAGACCACAGAGGGCCTTGCCATTGTCACCATAGGCTTGGCTTGCTGAATTTGGGATTGGCCTTAGATATTAGAAGATAATATAAAATTGCAAAGCTGCTTTGAGACAATGATCCATTGTAAAAAGCGCTGTAGAGATAAATCTGACTTTGACTTTGACACATTGCTTGTGGTGTTGGTTTTTTCTCCCTACATCTGCGTAGGTTTCCTCTGGGAATTTTCTGACATGCTTTAAAAACGTGCATTATATCACCTGGCATCTCTAAACCTGACTATTGAGTCTTTGGGTGTTTAAAATGGACTGTTCAACTGGAAACTATTCTAGTACCATGAACCATACAGCAACTCGTTACATCCTTTGCAAACTGCTAAGAGATGTTCCTACAGTCTTCAAATCCAGGTACCAAAAACTTGAGTACATAGTATAAGAACAGGCTGCTTTGCAACAAACCATGTAAAAGACAGACCAGGTCTGGCCACATTTTTGCATGATTATGTAGTTTCTAATTGGGCCTGTCAGTTCCAACAACCTGATTGTCTTGTGTTGCTTTCAAACAGAAGCACACATCACTGATTTGCAGTCAAACCTGCTTGTGGCAAGACATACACAATGCAGCAACAAAACATATGAACCATACAACAAAACATAGATATGCACCATAGAAGTTGCACAACAGCTATTTGCATGATTAAGTAACAGGTTCTGTTGATATGCTTTTTACTTCCTGATATCATCATATAACCATAATTAACTCTGGCTATAAAAAACTGATAACTTTTAATTCATGTTTGTAATGCTAGGCGTCATCAGACCCACTTTAATACTGCTCTTCCCCACTTCATTTGTGGGGGTAAAAAGTCAGTTTTATCCTAGATTGCTGAGCAGAACTACAGGACAAGCCTCGCAAATTCACTACAGGCACTATTTCCCATAATGCCCCATCTTTCCAAACGCTTGAACGCTTTTTTTTTGCTCATGGAGTCGGGCACCCTGCAGATAAGGTAGTGATAGCTCATATCTAAATTTAGTAAATGCAATTAATAAAATATCTTTAGTGTTAATCTGTTCATAATTCCTCATCCATGGCAGGGTAACGCCCTCTTGTATTAAATCGCTTAATATATTTAGTGTTTAACAGGCTTATTTTTACGCACAGACTGGAAAGCAGAAAGGTACAGCTGTGCCCCTCCAAATTCAGTGTGTGCCCCAGTACAGAAAATAGTCTAAAAACACCATTGATGTGAAGACACTCACCTGACATGCCTTTAAAAATGAAAGACTATTATATTCGCATCACTCATTGCTATAGCGTGCAGTGTGTTACCTGATACACAATATAAGCCGCTAGAAAAGCAGTATTATTATTTTAAAAATACACACCTGTACTCATTTTGGAGCAGTTTGGAAGCTCAAAAAGTCGTTGTGTGAAGAGGTTTAGCTTGAGAGAGAAATGACGGCGAGAAAACAGACGATGCACTTTCACTTTTACTCTCGCTGCTCTCTTCACTCAGGATAGAGTTTAAGGAAAAACTGAATGTATTTATTTTGTTTAACGCCTAAGTAGGTAATTAACAACTACATGTTTACTTTAAATGCTACCATAAAACTGAATTACAGTTTGATTTTATTTATACATACTGTTGTTTACTCACACGTGCTCGAAAAGTGCGCAAATAATTCAGCCATTACGGTACATCCCTATATAGCTAGCAAGTTCGCGATAGCTGTAGTACTTTACTGATCCTTACGGTTAATTAATATTTTAGTGTGACAGAAGCAAACATCAATGACATATACGCACAATTAACGCGCTACTCTCACAGGAACCCATATTACACATTTACAAATAGATCGGTTCAGAAACACAGGTCAAGGTGCAACTGAGAACATTAAACAAGCATTCAGTAAACATTCAGATGTATGTGATGATTCGTTTTTATTTATTTATTGTACATCGTTCAGCAGACCTGTGCACGGATATTTGTCCACGCCTTTCCAGCTGATAAAATCCCTGATGCCATTCATAATAACAGTCACATTGTCAGACCAGTCCAGATAGATTACATCACACGTCGCTTCTTCAGGAAAGGGAAGTTTCTTCTGAATGCAATACAATAGTGTCTTAAACATGCATCTCAGAACTGAAGAACATCATGCAAACCTGATAGTCTGCCTTATATTCAAACTAACCTGATAAATTGCACTTTCTATAAATATTTAAATCAGATGATTATAACATATGGAACACGAGATAAGTTAAGAACTTAGGACTTACAAACAGGCCAAGTTTTCTTAACGGACAAATAAACCAACATACTGTTGATACATAAAAAATATATATATACATAGGTGATATGCTAATACTGCACAAAAGATTAACAGCTAGGTCAGAACAGCCAAAATGAGCTTGCTGTTTCTCTCAGTCCAGTGATTTGTCTGTTAACTGGGCAAAATGTCTTCAAATGCATCAAGAGGCATGTTTAGCAGTCAACAATCTCTCACCAAGTGGTACACTACCCAAAAGTAACCTCTGAGAGCCTTTTCATAGGGGTGCAGGGGAAACTATTTTACACCCTTTTATAGCAAGACTTCTGCCTGAGACAGAATTGCATACCGAGTTTCGTAGCAATCCAACATTTCTTTCTGGGTACGTTATTTTAATGAGTATATCATTATATATGCTGTTGTTTCATCGTGCTGGGGAAAATGTAAACACGAAAGTCATATGTGTAAGAAACTATCCTAATTAACTGTTTAACATTGTGCTGATTAACTGTTGTGCTGAGTGTAAGGGAGGGGACTTTTTATGAGAGTTATGAATGCAGTGCCCAAGAGAGAGTAAACACTTGGGACCGGAGCCTGTTGCTTGGTTGATGGCATGTTGTGATGCACCAAATGCATTTGTTTGGAAACAGCACAGGCTATGTTTTCTGTGAGCCATCCGATCTGGGTCCAAAAGGGCAGGGGCTTAAGCCCCCCTGGAGTCAGTCTGTGAATGTGCCTGTTGTTTAGGTTGTGAGGCATTATAGCAGTAGTTTAACGCTAGTTTGTGAAATGTTCTCCAGATTTCATTGTTGTTTGTTTCACTGACTCCAGCATTTGCAAACCACCACTGTGTTTCCCAGAGTTTTAACCTGTACTAAACTCTGTATTATTCTGTAATTCTAAATCATGATTCTTGTTTGACCTCTTTCATATTCCTAGATTTCTAGGAACCTGTTTGTAGTGTGTCAGCTTTGACAAACTGTAGTAAAGAGACTGTGCTTTCATTAAACCATTTATTGTTTGTTTTACAAGCAATGATGCAAAGTGAACAGACTGGGCTGTACAATACTGTTTTAACATGTGAGTAAACAAAAGTATAATCTACCCAACATAGGATCTTGAATGCTGAGCGTCTCTGCTCTATAAAATCCTAATAGCCTAATAATCCTAAAAGTGCCTAACATTGAATGCCTGTTACTGAGCACAAATTCTTCTATTGTCATGATACTTTTAGCCATAAACAGTGATTACTGCAGTAAACAGATAAGACTGTACATGTTTTACAATTTTAACAACATGCGTGCCCAGAGCTGTATGCACAAACAGTTTAATGTCAATGACACATTGAATATAGTTTAATATCCTTTACTGCACATTCTCACTCATACCCACTTTACATCTCCCGATTTCTGCACAGATTATGACATTCTCAGATCCCAAGGTGTGCTTATCTACAGAGTGATAAAAAGCAGGATGGTGAATGCAAAAAAAAACATGGGAATCCGCCTGTCAAGGTTGTTGTTCATCAGGACGAATGCTATACCGATTTGCAGAATTGATGCAAAAATGCACCAGAAAACACGACTATATGCTCGAGGTAGTCTCCGGTAAAGCAGAACAATGTTCAACAAGCCAAGCATCCATGTAATGTTCTTTCTATGTGGTTCCACAAACTGTAGGAGGAGAAAAGAAGCAAACTGCTGTATTAAACATGAACCCATACATCTCTATCATATACACTCAGCTGCAGAATTACTGGACCGGAATAAAGCCACAAATATATTCTGGATTAGAATTAGGTATATCAGAACAGTGCTTACCAAGGAAGGGACCTCTAAAATGTACATGATGTATGTTCCTGCGACCTGTAGCTGAAAGAAAGGGTAAGTTTCTGAATTAAACATGTAGCCGTCTCTCTATCCCTATGCAGTCAGCTGCAGAATTATTGCAAAAATACATCAAGAAAAAAAACTCTATTCCGGAGTTAGGTTAATTAAATCAAACCAGTGCTCACCAAGGCAAGTATCCATGAAACGTACACGAGGAATGTGTTCACGACCTGTAAAATGAAGACAAGACAGTGCTGTATTAAACATAAACCTACTATGCATCTGACCTAAAGCAAAAGCAGCGTCTCCAGTCACCACCAGAGGACGCCAGTGGTCCGGTACACGCAGTGTTGCCAGATTGGGAGGTTTACAGTCAGGGTTTTTGCTTGTTTAAGCGCTCACAATCCCAAAGTGGGGAAAATACAAAATAATTAGTGATAAGAATGGGAGAAGTGACCCTCAAGTAAATTGGATATCACCTGATACTGATGATTTGAAGGCGCACTGCAAGTTCTGTAACACTGACATCAGGGCATCTTATCAGGACTTAGTGTGCAAAGTCATAATAACTGAAGGTAAAGATGAAGGTAAGCAAGTTTTTATATGTATGAGTAGCTAGACTTCTTTCTTTGTTGTTTTTATTTACTTGCAAAGGATTGTGTGCCCTATCGTAAATAAAACATTTAAAAAAAGTTCAAAGACATGCAAACAGAAAATAATTTAAATGTCAATGTATCTTACATTTTACGATATTGCTAAGAAATGCTGAACATCCGCCGTTTATTCTGTGTCATTTTTGTGTGTTTTAAAAACCGCCATGACTACTTTGGCTGGAAAACACTGCAAAATCTGGCAACCTTGGCTACATGGTCTGAAATTGCGCCCGCATGAACAGTTGTTGGTAGCAGGCTTTTGGTTTATTTAAACTGGCCAGAAACCAGGAAACTCGCAGTATCGTTATCTTTGGTTTACAAACGGTTCGGCATGTGTAGGAAAGATAGTAATGGAATATTAAAGAATCCTAAAGAGGAAAGAAGGAAAGAAAGAAGAAGGTAAATTCCCGATGACTGAGAGAGAATGAAATTGAGAGTCCCAAAAGATCAAACCAGAAGTGATTCTAACGGCGAGATTGGTACTTAAAGCCAGACCCTAAGGTCTAACCTGAAAACAGTTTAATAATTGTTTAATTCTGAACTGAAGAGTGTTGAAATAAACTTCTGTATCCTTGTTACTTATAATTGCAGATTCATTTTGTGGACACCATTTTGTGTTGGTTTGGTCACATGTTTTGTCCTGCAACAAATCTCCATCCAGAATCATTATCGTACATCCACAAGCAACACACACACACACACACACACACACTCACACACTCCCTCTGCCTACAAATGATAAAGCTTACATACTGTACATGCAGAACCACAAATCTGGGTCCAGACCACTTACCCCAGTCTCATTATTATATTGAGTATGAGATGGTTAATTACTGCAAAAGTACACCCACATTTATATTCTGGAGTTAGGATTAGGTTGTGCTTACCAAGGTTAGTATCGATGAAACGCACATGAAACATGTTTTCATGACCTGTAGGAGAAGAAAAAGGTAGAGTGCTTTATAAACATGTGGCCATCTCTCTGTTTCATGCAGACAGAATTGTTGCAAAAATACACAAGAAACACAGTTATGTTCTGGAGCTAGGATTAGTTAAACGTATTAAATATGTACTCATCTCTCTTTATTATGTGCAGTCTCCTGTAGAATTATATTCTGGAGTTAGGATTAGGTAAATCAGAACAGTGCTTACGAAGGTTAGCATCCCCAAAATGGATGTGATGCATGTTTTCACAATCTATAACAGAAGAAAAAGGTAATTTGCTGTATTACATCTGTTCCCAACTGCTTTATTATATGCAGTCATCTGCAGTTTTATATTCTGGAGTTAGGATTAGGTAAATCAGCACAGTGCTTACCTAGGTTAGCATCAATAAAATGGGCAAGATACATGACTGCATGGTCTGTATCAGGGAAAAAAATGTAGACTGTTTTATATGTGTAAATGTACCCATTTCTCATTATCAACATATACACTCACTTCCAGAATTAAAGCACCTACATCACAAAACACAGTTATATTTGGGAGTTAGGATGAAGATGAAGTTAAATCAGAACAGTGTTTACCAAGGCAGGTATCCATAAAATGGATCTGAGAAATGATACCACAATCTGCAACAGGAAAAAAAGATAGATGGCTGTTTTATACATATACAATATATGCAAAAATTTCTTGGAGAAGTACACATCAAAACAAAATTATACTCTGGAGTTAGGATTAGGTAACTAAGAACAGTGCTCACTGAGGCAAGTGTCCATAAACTGTACTCGATGCATGGCACTGCGACCTGTAGTAGAAGAAAATAGTAGATTTGCTGTATTATACAATTATTTGCAAAAATTCACCAAAAACACAGTTATATTCTGCAGGTAGAATTAGGTAATTCAGAACAGTGTTTACCAAGGCAAGTATCAATGAAATGTTCTTTTTACATGTTTCCACAACCTGTAGCAAATAAAAAAAAATGAAATGCTGTATTATACTTGTACCCATCTCCCTATATCACTTTAGCATGGATACACTGAACCAGAATTATTGCAAAAACACAATTATATTCTGTAAGTATCATTAAATATTTTAGTTTAGTATCCATGAAGTGTACATAAAACATGTTTTTTAATGACCTGTAGGAGAAGAAAAAGGTCGATTGCTTCATTAAACATCTACCTAACATCTCTCTGTTTCATGCACTCAGCTGGAGAATTATTACAAAAAATCCACTAAAAACACAATTATATTCTGCAGGTAGAATTAGGTAATTCAGAAGTGTTTACCAAGTCAAGTGTCTATAAAATGATCTTTTTAAATTTTTCCTCGACCTATAGCAGAAGAGAAAAGCAGATTACTAAGTTAGACATGTACCCATCTCTGTGTTCTGTACAATCAGCGGCAGACGTTTGGCAAAAACCCTCCAAAAAACAAAATAATATTCTGCAGGCTGAATTAGGTAATTCAAAACAGTGTTTACCAGTTTGTTGATCAAAGAAGTGATATGTTTCCATGTTTCCATGACCTGTAACAGACAAAAGCAGATTGCTTTACTCTAATTGAACCAATCTTCCTCTAATAAGTATATTCTGTTCTAACCTAGAATAATTGCAAAAATACAGAAAAACAAAGCTATAAGATTAGGTAATTTAGAACAGTGTTTACCAATTTTTGTATCCTTGAAGTTACCTTTTTTTTACTTGTTTCCACAATCTTTTGCTGAAGGGAAAAACAAATTGCTGTGTTAGAAATGTACACATCTCTCTTATTCTCTTACTCTCTTATTCAGCAGCAGAAGTTTGGCAAAAGTCCACCTAAAAACAAAATTATATTCTGCAGGTAGGATTACGTAATTCAAAAGTGTTTACTAATTTTTGTATCCATGAAATGATCTCATTATATATGTCCATGACCTGTTGCAAAAGAAAACGAAGACTGCTGTATTACCCATCTCTCTCTTCTATGCAGTCAGGTACAAAATTACTTCATCCATCCACCACAAACACAAGTTATATTATGGAGATAAATAAGTAGCCTAGCATGCTTACCCAATCACATATCCCTGACATGTACTCACTAAAAATGAACCAGATAATCAGTTGCAGAATTATTGCAAGAACACACAAAAAACCACGATTGTATTTTGTAGGTAGGATCAGGTAAATCAGAACAGTGTTAAAGAAGACAATCATCCACGGAATGTTCTTGCTACTTGTTATCTCGAGCTGTAAAAGAAAGGAAAAGCACTCATTGGCTTATTGTAAAAAAAATAAAATAAAATAACGCACCAAGAAGGAGTTGTTGGAATCAAAACAGCATATTGGTTTATATAACTATATCAACACTTACGAACATCTTTTCATCATTTCTTATGTCCTTTATCTTGTTTATCACAGCATTTATTGCCTCTCTGTTGCGTTGGGCTTTAAGCAATCCAAAGTCTTCATGATAGAGACAGTCCACAGTAAAAACATCACTCCTGTGAACAGCATATCTGCTATCAGGAACAATGCAGTCCGTATCAAACGTGTGATGGAGCACCACCAGGATAACAGGGTAGTTACCTGTCAGAGTGAGAGAAGACTTTTAGTGGTGTGTTAAGTTCTAAAGTGATTTGTTGAAGTGTTTTATCAGAAAACCACGTCAGTTCATCTTAATTATTAACACAGGATTCTGTGCCTTGTGTGCAAGAACAATTAAATTAAGTCTTCTGTTATGCATGCATGTATTTACAGGGAATTTTCTGAAGAGCAGCATCTATGTCTGTTCCAGCCCGAGACACAATGGAGACAAAAGCAATGATGATGTCACAGTCATTCAACGTGGACACCTCACGTACGTTCAGCTCAGATTTTAGGTCGTCCATAAAGGTAACGTGTGATTGTTTGGTCTTCCCAAAGACCATGGGAAAAACCCTACATTCTGTGAGAGTGTAAAAAAGGTAATAAACACATGAATGTTTTAGCATGATAGTATCAACCCCAAAGCAACGGTCACAGTGCCTAAACTTAAAATACCCTCAGGGTAGTTTAGTGTAAGCAAGAAGACTCCACATGAAGCATGACTAAATGACTAAATGTTCAACTGCATCTCGCATGCGATCTCACATGCGCCAGCACTCATTTGGTGCTGATTGCGTGATTGGCGACACTTGCGGGCCAAAGTATTTAAGTGCACGCTTTGGCCCTGTCAGGTGTCACATCCTCACATACCTTTTGAGACCTCACCGATCTCTCGTACGTGCATTCGCGGCTCTTTTTGTATTAGGGATAGCATGTAGCTTGCAGTGCATAGACCGCTGGCAAATGTATGGCTTGGAGACCCGAGGTGACCGCTAGGGTTTGGTTTTTGGATAGAGTAGGGCAAGATCCCGCTTTCAAGTTCGCTTTGACATTCTCGTGGTCCTGCCGTCTCCTCGGTGACTTTCACTCCATTGCTGCCGAGTCCCCCTGCCTTCTGCCCCACTCACTGGCAGCCCCTTTCAGCTTTAAATCACCCCTCCTCACTCACCATGTGATCGCGCTTTGATAGGACCCTGCGCTGCTCATCAGCCTCGTCGTTTCGTTTTCCGCATCCGTGTCACTATCCCTAAGCTCCCTAAGCCCCATGACACGCCTTCGCGGCACTCTGCTCAGGTACCAACGCTCTGCACAATCGCAGACCCGTTATGCCATTGGCTTGGGTGCACTGAGCGCTTACGGTGATCCCTTTTGTTCATTTGTTTTCCTTTTTTTCTCCACAGTGGCTGAGTGGCACATTTGGTTTACCTAGTCAGTACCGACATCAGCGCCCAGGGTTTGATCCCCAGCCACTGCCTTTGTTTTGTTTTCGTTGTTTTATTTACTTTCATTTTTGTTTATTTCATCTTTGGTTCACCATTTCCATCTGGAACTAACTCCAGTTGGGTCCTAAAACCCCTTTAATTTTTTCCTTTCATGATTCGCCAGTTTTTACTATGGTGAACTGTAATTGAAGGATGCGACCAGTAACTGGACCCAGCGTTAACTCCCAGACCTCCAGTAGCACTATCACCATAGGTGCTGATCCCTGCCCAAGGTCAAGCTGGGGTTGTTGCTTCCCCCTAGCCCTGAGGGACCAATTTTTAACCCCCCTATACGTCCCTGGTGAGCTCAAGCTCTACCCATGGGCCTGCTCGATATTTCCAAGCCAGTCTAGCGTATTCCTGTGCCTTCGTGGGATTTGCCGACCACCATATCTGGGTTGTTTGCACCACTTGGTGCCATGTCTGAGTCAAGTCAAGTCAAGTCAGATCTATTTATATAGCGCTTTTTACAATGGAGCATTGTCTCAAAGCAACTTTACAAGTTTAGATTATCTCCTAATAACTACGTCCATTCCCAAATTGAGCAAGCCTAGGGCGACAGTGGCAAGGAAAACTCCCTGAGTGTTATAGGAAGAAACCTTAGGAGGACCAAGACTCAAAAAGGGACCCAACCTCCTTGGGCGGCGTAGATGATAAATCTAAGAGCGAAACTAAAGTCATGGAGTCAAAGTTCAAATAAAATGTGAAGTATGCACATCGGCATTAAGTGGCCCGGGTATGGTGGGGGCTGGAGCTGACGACGGAAACTGGCTTGAGTGGAGCTGCAGCAGATGAACATCATGTGTGGGGCTGGAAAACCCGGCACGGGGAACAAGCTCGGGAGAGAAAACAGAAAATGCACAATTAGTATTTATTGATTAAGAGCACAGTGTCTATTAACAATCACTGATGCCATGTGTAGCATGAGACCCCCGGCAGCATTAGCTATAGCAGCATAGCTGGAAGAGGAGAACTGGTAAGGGGAAACACAGCCAAGAGGGATCACATGAGGACATTGGCAACCCCACGGGAGGCAGAAGACAGCAAAACCCAACGTTCTCTGATCACCATAAGACTCTTTGGACTATGAACCCCCAGCTCTGCCCATTATTCTAAGGCAAAGGATGCACGAGTCAAAGATCACGAGGGACCGAAGCCCAGTTCAACCAGAACGCCCACCGACACTCCCGGCTAACGGACAAGGCAGGCAGGGCCAGACATGACTCCAGGGCTCTGGCCCAGTGACCCAAAAGCCATGCATCCTGGTCTAAAAAAATCTAGTCAAAAAGCCTGTGCAAATAAGTATGTCTTTAGCCTAGACTTAAAACTTTGGATAGTGTAAGTGTCTGAAATCTCGAATGAAAAGTGGGAAGTTTATTCCATAGGTTTTGGGGGGCCATGTATGAGAAAGCCTTTTCCCCCGGCTGTGACTTTTTTAATTCTAGGAACTAAAAAGAAGTCCTGCACCCCTGCGAACGAAGTAGACGAGTTGGATTGTAAAACTCTAAGAGTTTTCACTCAGATAATGTGGGGCTAGACCATGTAGAGCTTTATAAGTTATAAGAAGTATTTTGTAATCAATGCGGAATTTGACTGGTAACCAGTGTAGTGATGATAGAACAGGAGTGATATATGATCAAATTTTTCTAGTTCGAGTTAGCACTCGGGCAGCTGCATTTCTGAAACTAACTGAAAGTTTATTTATAGATTTACTAGAGCATCCAGTAAGTAAGGGTGTTACAGTAATCCAACCCTTGAGGTTATAAATGCAAGTTCTTCTGCATCATTAAAAGAGAGGACATTCTAAGTTTAGCGAATATTACGTAAATTTGAAAGAAAAGCAAATTAGAGTGATGCTGCTAATGTGCGCGCATCAAAGGACCAGATTCTGAATCAAATGTGACCCCTAACGTTTTTTACAGACAGAACTGGGCAATACTGGACAGCCATCTAGATTTAGGATAGATTGTAGCCAAACCTGTCTCTCACAGCCTTGGGTCCCCCACTAATAGAAACCTCAGTTTTATCGGAGTTAAGTAAGAGAAAATTAAGTGACATCTTTTATTTCCTTTACACAGTCCTCAATTTTTGTTGATTGTAAGGCTGTCATTAGGTTTGGGCTGATATGTACAAGCTGTGTATCATCTGCATAGCAGTGGAAACTACTGCCATGTTTACGAATAACTGAGCCTTAGTAGTAGCCATGTACAAAGAGAATAAAAAGCGGGCCAAGCACTGACCCCCTGAGGCACGCCATACTTCACTTTTGAGAGCTTAGACCTTAGACCTTAGATTATTTATATGAAACAAACTGGTACCGGTCAGTTAAGTAGGATTTAAACCAGGAAAAGTGCTGATCCCTTAATACCTACAGTATTTTCTAGTCTGTTTAGTAAAACATCATGATCTATAGTGTCAAAATGCTGCACTTAAATCTAACAGAACAAGAAAAGAAACACATCCCTTATGTGAGGGGACATTAACAAGTCATTTAGTACCCTAATTAATGCTGTTTCAGTACTATGGATGGGGGGGCCTGAAGACCAGAACTGAAATGTTTCATAAATTTTTTCATTCCTTTGGAGGTTAAAACTGCAGAGCTGCTGATAGACGGCTTTTTCTAAGATTTTGGACAAGAAACGGTAGATTTTAAAATTGGTCTATAATTAGATATCACACAAGGGTCAAGATTGGCTTTTTTAATCAGTGGGTTTGATAATGGCAGACTTAAAGGATTTGGGCACAAACCAAAGTTAGGGATGAATTAATTTTAAAATAACTATTACTGGCTCTATAATACTAGGTATTACTTGTTTGAGTAAAACGTTGTAGAATTGGATCTAATAAAAACAGGTTGATGACCTTAGACGAGCTGATCAGTGCGGATAGTTTCAGTATTAGTAATTGGGGTAGGGCCGTTTAAAAGATTCCAATCTTGATTTACAGCTCATTAAAACAGATGTCTTCACTAGTGCGGCATCTGGAAGGTGGATCTGAAATTAGTTTTCGTGATGTGATGAGCATGGAGGTTTTATGCCTAAAGTTTCTATCTTATCATTAAAGAAAGTCATGAAATCATTACTGTTTAAAAATTACACAGAACGGGAGAGAATCACTTTCTGTGGGGTTTTAATAATCTTGGATTATTCTTATTTTTCTCTATGATTTGAAGACAAGTAAATGCAGCTTTAGTGAGGGCATGCCTTATACTCTGCCATGGCTTGTTCCCTCCCCAAGCAATCTTAAACACCTCCAATTTACTATGTCCTCGACTTGCGCTCTAGATGCCATGTTCTTTTGCTTTAAGGTACGGGTGTGGTCATCATTATATACCATGGTTGCTAGCCTTTTTTCCCTAATGTGTTTGACCTAAGCAGGAGCAATCATGTCACCCCCCCCAGGGTTTGGTTGGAGCGAAACACATATTCTAATTGGTCATTTACACACTCAAGATGATTGATCTTCGTAGGTGTATTAAATTTCAAGTCTGGTAGATTTTTTTTAATAAACGCAGCTGGAGTAGTAGATGTGATAGTGCACTTGGTGTGATAACGAGGCAGAAGGATTTTATTTATTAGAGATAGCTCAAATACTAAAAGATAGTGATCTGAAAATCGAATCACTTTTGCGGGAAAAAACATCAATGTTGTCTATATTGATACCAAATGTTAATATTAGATCTAAAAGTATGATTACAGCGGTGGGTTTTGGGTCCCATCACATTCTTGAGTGATACCCATGGATTCTAAGATGGGACTCAAAAAGCAATTCTACAAGTGGATCTGCTCCCTCATTGTCAAAGTGAATATTGAAAAATCAATCACCTACAATTTAAAGCCTTATCTGTTGACCAGTAGTAAGCAGGAAAGAAAGTTAGCAAAATTCTGAAGAAATTCTGAATAGGGACCAGGAGGACGGTAAATAGTGATAAGCTGAAAAGAGTGTGGTTTTGACTTCCATAAACGATGGATTCAGTCACATTAAGAATAAGATCGTATTTCAAAAGAATTAGCCTCTTGTAATGGGATTTAGTTGTAACACTTAGCTCTTTGTCAAAAATTGTGGCAATGCCTCCCCCCCCCGACCATTAGGACGAGGGCGATTAGCATGACTGTATCCAGGAGGTGAGGCTTCATTTAAATCCCCCCCTCCTCACTCCCACGTGATTGCACTTTGACTTTTTTTTTTGGACGTTGCACTGCTCATCAGCCCTTGTCGTTTCGTTTTTCCATGTCCGTCCTTTGTCTTTGCGGCGCTACGCTTTGGGGTACCGACGTTTCATGGATCTGTTACGCTGTTGGCTTGGGGTGCGCTGAGCACTTACAGGCAATTCCTTTTGGTTCATTTGTTTCCCTGCCACTGCCTTTTGTTTTCTTTTTTTCATTTACTTTCATTTTTATTTATTTATTGGTTTACCATTTCCATCTGGAGCTAACTGCAGTTGCGTCCTAAAAAACACCCTTTTAATTTTCCTTTCACGGTTTTCACCATAGTAAAAAACTGAACACTAGACACATTTGGAATGATTTACTCCCAACAAAAAAAATTCAATTCACATTCCCTTTCATTTGTCTTAACTTTTTGATTCTGTTCTGCCAGATATGATCTTGTGTGTCATTTTAGAAAGGTCCAGAGTGCATGTGGTCTTTAAGCCGTTAGAAGACTGGCCTGGCCACGTGAAAGTGAGATGATAAGAGGTTAACTAACAACATGAAAAACCCAAGCAGCCTTCGTGACATGAACTTCAGGTTATTCCCATAATCTGAATAACGTCACCCACAGTAAAAGCACTTATGAACCTATCTACTGAAAGATCTTTTTCTGCTTACAGGCTCATGCCCCTCTCATGGCTTCTCCTATCCACTGTTATGCTGATGATACCTCAGGTCATTTTCTCTTTTGATCCATCAGATTGTGCAGGTCTCAAAACACGTAATCTCAGCATGTGTCTGGAGAGCATTCATCGTGGATGTGTCAGCTCATCATGTTGAAGCTAAACCCACAGTTCAAAAACAGAACTGCTTTTCCATTCCTGCAGAGGGGTCCCCTTATCAGGATCTTGCCATCTCCCCAGGTGAACTCCTCCTCACACCTTCCTGAGTAACGCAAGAAAACCTTGGAGTGTTCTTTGATAACCAAACTGAAGCTTCTCTGCTCATTCTTTTCCAAAATGACCCAGTCATGCAGGTTACCTTCTCTACAATATCAGGAGAATCCGAACCTTCCTTTCCAGAAGAAGCCACCCAAGTGCTTGTCCAGTCTCTTTGTTAGAAACAAAACTAGACTACTGCAATGCTTCTTCTGGCTGGTCTTCCAATGCGTTGCAATCAGACCCCTGCAACTGATTTCAAAATGCAGCGGCTCGTCTGGTTTTTCAATCTTCCCAAGTTTTCTCATGTTCCCCCCCACTGCTGCGCTCAACTTCATTGGCGCTCCACTGTAGCTTTGCCCGCATCAGAAACAAAAACCTGACGCTCACCTACAAAGCCAAGAATGGAACAGCGCCATCTTACCTAAGAGCTCTGATCAAACCACGTTCTGTACCTCGCACCCTCCGAGATACGAGCTTGGCCCGACTGAAACCTCCACGTAAGATTAAAAAAAGACAAGCTTCAAGACTCTTCTCCGTCCTGGCACCCAGGTGGTGGAATGAACTTCCACTGGATGTCCGTATGGCTGAGTCTCTTGCTGTCTTCAAGAGGCGACTAAAGACCCACCTCTTCACCCAGCACTTGAGTGAATAAAACTGCATATCCTCCAGTTAAAAAAAAAAAAAAAAAAAAAAAAAAAAACCAATTCTCTACACCAGATATGAGCAGGTTGTAGTTGGATTGTGTACTTGAGCTATTGTTTACTTGTACTAATATGAGGTTCTATCTCCTAGGAAAATTACAAAGCATTTTTGTAAGTCGCTCTGGATAAGGGCGTCTGATAAATGCTGTAAATGTAAATGTAAATGTAAGTAACGCTTCAAATGCAAACCTGTTCCTCTTCCTATCACCAGCTGGCTCATGTGAATTTTCAGGGATTTTGAAATCATCTCACACTCCTAATTCTCACTGAAGTTTGGGGACAGTATAAAGTTTCTAATACGAGTCACAGTGATTATAGTCATCATCAGGTTTATTTATGTAACTGTCCCATTCAGATCGGTCTTTGTGTGTGACCTGTTACACCAAGGCCTGCGTGGTGCTTTCATGTTACTTTAACAACAGTAACAACAGGGAGTGAATTCACACCTTTGTAAAGCTTTTTGCATGCGAGCAGAAAGTGTTTTTAAGCAATGCATTCATCTGAAACCGACCTCGGTAAACAGACTAATGACAAAAGTATGAATTTGTTCAACATGCTTCAACATGCTTCATCATGTTATGCTGAATAGATTCTGGATGTTCTTCTAAATTGTACTACGTTATTCTAATTTTATCACTAGTTATTTGAGTTCAGTATAATGTGTGTGATATACTGTATGACCAAACCTAACACAGTGCAGGATGTTGAGTAAAATGAAGCAAAACCCATAAACAATAGCTCTATGTTTTCAGACTTGTTTTACTGTTTGACAAAAGCAAGTGAGTTTTTTGTAGCCAGTAGCTGCATAAATATGATATAATGTCTTATAGTTTTGTGTTACTTTGCTGCTTTTGGGGGTTAAATTAGTGAACACACGCTGTGGTCAGTGCACCACATCCTGCATAGTCTACGTACATAAAGATTTCTAGGTCTGCATCGTCACTTAGGGGAATATTATCTGTTGCAGCATTCTTGAAAATATGATGCCACTGCCATAATAAACAACAATGCAGAAATAGCTAAAGCAATAGAAAAAAAATAGGCCTTAAAAATTCAGCAGCTCCTGTTTTCAGTTGCAACTTAAGACCAGAACTAGCTGAAATGTTTTGCTTTCAGTTGAACCTACTTCAGCACTCACACCACTACCAAAACCACACACACACACACACACACACACACACACACACACACACACACACACACACACACACACACACACACACAACCTTTACTATTATTTTGACTTTCCACTGACATATTTGGTTCAACACGTAAACCTAGATCATCACACCAGTGGTTATGGCAGTGTGTCGCTCCACAGCAAAGGCAGGACTGAAGCGTCAACACGAGGCCTCTATACTCAAACCGACTGTCATTGAATCCCAAACAGAACCTGGATTTGTCACTAAAGACGATACGGTTCCATCCATAGCAGTCCAGGTTTCTCATTCATGACACCACTGCAAACGAAGACAACGGTGTCAGTGGCGAGTCACTTAATTGGTGCTGTGATAACAAATTTCCTTCTGCTAAGCGCCTGGGAATGGTCCGGGCAGAGACAGGTGTGTAGTGAAGATGCCCCCTGTGTCTGGATAATGGATCACCGAACTGTGGAAGCTGCCTGTGCTTGTCGTTAGATCGAACTTTCCTCTCTACATGTGGTCTTGTCTAGTAGTCAACGATCTCTCACTAAGAGGTACACTACCCAAAAGGGTGACGAGGGAAGCACTTTTATGCCATCTTGTGGCAAGACTCAGTGTCTAACCAGACCACAGTTTTAAATATCTGCCTGAGACGGGACGGCATGCTGAGTTTTGCAGCAATCCAACATTTCAGTTTTGCTCTACACTCAATTAAATATGTCCCTTTACTTTATAACTTTGTCTCTAACTGCTTGAGCAGCTTTCTGATTTTGATCTTAATGTTTCTTATTTTAAAAACGTTTACTAAACATCAAAATATTCTCAGGGAATAATTCTTCCAGGCCAGCCATAATCCACATGTGCAAAATCACTCACACAGAAAATTACATCACTCTCTTTTTATTATTATACAGTTTTATCACCTTTTACAGCGTTTAAACAACAGATTCCTAAAAATGGAAGCAAGCCCATATTGCACATATTACTTAATAAATTGTTTGGTAATAGTTCAGTTACAATGTTGTAGAATGTAGTTCAGTTACAATGTTGTACAATGCTGAACACACCCAAACCAAACGCAAGCCCATCACGAGAATGTAAAGCCAAGAATACTGAAAGCAGCTGTACATAAGGTCATCAGTAGCTGATTACCTGCTAATTAACAACAACACTAGATGAAGATTGAATTAGACACCCCATAGATAAACACTTTTCTTTGAACACTTACAGAGACACAGTCTATAAGGGAATGGCATTCAAAGAATTAAACATATGAACTATTCATATTCCGTCTTAAACTGGATTATAATCCTCAGGAAGCAAAGACACCACAGAGTTAAGGGAGTGTTAACTTAAGAAGATTCATATGTAGTTTGACTTCATTCTTAATTTAACAAATTTAGCTATCTGTTCTATGTTGTCAAGCCCTTATAAGGCTTTGTTGTGTGTTTTTGAGTAAAGAAAAAACTCACTTTTTGTCTGAGGATCTGACAGGCATTGGGTAGAGTAGCCAGAAATGTCATTACAAATGTCCAGTCACATTGTGTCCTTTCAGTGGAGGAAAAATAAAAAAATATATGAATAAAAAAGTTAAAATTAAAAAAGAAATAACAACACCGAAAATCATCAGGCATTTGCAAGTAAAGCAGCGTAGCAGTGTTTGTTGGTTTATTGGCAGGAGCTGTTGGAAGAAAAGACAGGTACAGTGAGAGACCGAAGCCAAGGACACGTCTGTTAAAATACTGCAGATTAATACATACGATGATTTAACCAATCCAACACGACGTTTTAATAAAACAGTAAAGCAATTACTTTTAGAAACCAGCAATTCAAAAACCTACCAGACTGCTGGGTGTTCCTCCCAGGTCGATCAGACGGTCCGTGGCAACTTTCAGTGCCTCGTCGTTGCGCAGACATCTCATCAGTCCTTGGTCTTCATGATAGAGACAGTCCACAGCTAACACATTGTTCCTTTTCACAAACCGTTTGCTGTCTGGAGCAGTGTAAATTTCATCAAAAGTGTGATGGAGCGCCACCAAAATGACAGGCCGATTTGCTGTGAAATAAATAAAAAAGATTATTTACATTAATCAGTTACTTGCTCAGAATAGGCTACATGAAATCAGATTTCTTATTTATCCTATCTACACTCATGGGCCATGTATCATGTGACTGTAGCTCATCTGTTGCTCTGTAGAATTAAAAAACTAACCATAGAACGAAATGAATCGCTTAGCAGATTTGGGCTTCAGGAGCTAAAATGAATAAGCAAACACAAATGAACTTCAGCCCCATCTCGTGCTCTTTGAAAACACTCGGAAAACTCCATCCGCTTTTGATTTCTATAATTTCCCTTCTTTAATGTATGACAGAGATTTCGCCGTGTCTTTTTCACATCGTCAACTTAAAAAAACAAAGACACGAGTGAAGATTAGTGCAGGAAGCTCTAGTTTGTGCTGGAGAACGCTGTGCTGCAGAAGGCAAGGGACATAATGGGGTTGGGAGAAAATCAAGATTAGGATTATGCGTTCTATGGACGTGAAGTTGTGTAAATTAGGCGTGGTGACATTGAGGCTGATGAGTGAGCACAGCCAGACATGCCAGATTTGGATGAGCTTGTTTTCACACTTCCCTAGATTATGAAATACATGTTTGAAAGGAAAATTGAATTGCAAATTGCATTACTTTATTTAAAAAATTCATTTTGCCAGGATGTTAGCACTGTGACTAAGGAAAGGAGTTTGTTATTTTTGGCTGGGTTTACCCCCTCACACTCTTACCACTTGTGTGAAACTGGATAACAATTTAATTTATTGCTTAACTGATTACAACTCGTTAGTGATTCTGGAAAAGAAACACGCCTACTTGGTAGCCGATCAAGAGCAGCTTCAATGTCCGTTCCAGCACGAGTCACAATAGCGACAAAAGAAATGATGACATCACTTTCATCCTCCGAATGCACTTCACAAAGCTGAATACGATTTTTCAGTCGATCCATAAACTGTTGATCTGCACCCAGAGTTCTCCCGAATACCATCATAAAGAAGGCAATGATATTTGAACCTGCAGACAAAATCACACACAGTTGCAGTTTGTTAAAAAGGGTTAATCAAAAAGTCCTGAGACTGATCAGCAGCTACAAGAAACAGAACTGCTTCCACAGGTGTGTCTGTCAAACTTGAAGTACAAGGGGGCATATACTTTTTCCAGTCTGGACAGTGAATCAATGTGTCAAATGAAGACATGTAAAGCTATGAAATAGTGACTGTTTTTCAACAAGTATAACATAAATTAAATACAATTTACACAACATAAGAGGCACACAGTTCAAGACAAGCACATACACCAAACAATAATAGAAGAGGAAAATAGAAAAGTCTTTAGAAGACATTTTAATTCCCGGTTAGTTGAAGCAGACCTAACAGACGAAGGAAGAGAGTTCCAGAGGGTGGGAGCTGCAACAGCAAAGGATCTCCCACCCATGTTTATGACTAACATGAACGTCAGGTCACCACATTTATGAAAAGTAAACTTAAGGATGCACAAATTATTTATTACAACTGTAAGTTCATGGTAGAAATAGTTTTTTTATGAAGCCACTCATTTTATAACCAGACACAACAGAAAAATTATTAATGCAACTCATTAAGTCCCTCACTATGAAAAGTGGAAGGAGACTAAAGAGATTCCTTTAAAGCTCCACATACTGGTAAGAATATATCTTCTGACATGTGTAAAACGTTCAGGAACCTTTTCGAATGATCATCTAGTGTTTTTGTAAAGTCTACCCTGCAATTCAGGGGGTGCAGGCTAACATGTAAAGTGACCGGGTGCCGGATAGGGTTTTTGTGTCTGTGTGACGTCCGAGCTGGTGGACAAGTCAAAAATCATGTTGTGTGAGCAGTGATAGGTCTAGGATCTGGGAATGTGATCTGGACATATTATATGATTTTGCCATGGTGTGTGACTGCAGAGAGTACAACAGTTTTGCTTTCGTTATAAGCACACTTAGAGTGGTGCAAGAAAGTTTGTTAAACTTTTAGAATTTTCTACATTTCTCCATAAATATCAGCTAAAACATCTTCAGATTTTCACACAACTCTTAAACCCACTTAAACAAATGAGAAATATTATCCTTAGTCATTTATTTATTGAGAAAAATGATATAATATTACATATCTCTGAGTGGTTAATGTATGTTTTCAATCAATGTGATAATCAATCAGGTGTGAGACGATGACTTGTTATGTTTAAAGAACAGGGATCTATCATAGTCTGACCCTTACAACACGTTTGTGGAAGTGTATCAGGTACATGGGTAACTTCTAAACAACTAAAGGTCTCTCTCACATTCTCAAACATATATCTTGTGCAAAACGTTTGGGCAACTTTCCCACTTTAAATTTAAAGTTGAAGTTCCCACTATAACCTTTCAGTTGTTAGGACTTGATTTAGTGATTTGAAAAGAATAAATAAATGAATTCCTGTGACAGCAATACTGATCAAAGTGATTGCTCCAAATGTTGGTTTTAACATGTATTTCTTTTCTTTTTTTTTGCTGCCCTGAGCTACAGTCGCGTTTTGCTGTTATATAAGCTTTTAACGTATTGGGAAATTAGTATCGCTTAGCCCTAAAAAATACTAATAAATAGTAAATAAGAGGTACAGTTGGCTATTATAAAAGTGTTGCTGTTTTTAAGGTTTAAATATTCAACAGTAATCAAAGACAACAGGTCCATATAAGCGGCATCGTAACGTTACCTTCAGCAAACACCAGCCACAAACAGACACGTAGCACAGAATAGGAGGTGAAGTGCAAAACCAACCGCCCGTCCGCTCTCTTACAGATCTCCAACTCTGTCAGTAACGCAGAGCTACAGCCCGCAAAAGCTTTTAAACGGTTTCTAAAAGAGAAAAACTAATGGATCGACAAACCTTGAGGCATCTTGAATGAAGATTTCGAACTTATGTATTTCTGCTTTCCACCTGTTGCTTTACCCCGTCGAGCGACTACAGAGAGAAGAACAGTTTCACTTTTGGTACACACACACACACACACACACAGACATGCGCGCGCCTCTGCCTTTCCGGCACTGTTTTTAAACACGCTGTTCATTCACTGTGCACTTTATTAGACACTTCTACCATATTGCTCCACCTTTTAGATGTAAGGCAAGAGACAGAAGCTCACCTGTTGCTGCACAGTTTGTGTTTAACATCCACCTGGCTGTATATATATATATATATATACACACACACACATGTATGTATACACATACACATGTGTGTATGTGTATATATATATACATATACACATACACACACAGTGGGGCAAAGAAGTATTTAGTGTGCAGTGTGTTTGGGATCATTGTCATGCTGGAAGACCCAGCCACATTCCATCTTCAATGCTGTCACTGATGGAAGGAGGTTTTGGCTTAAAATCTCACGATACATGGCCCCTGTCACGGATTGCCTGGGATTTGGACCTTATGTGACCCTCTCTGCCGCCAGGGGCCGATCCGGACAAGGACATGTTTGGTGCTTCGCCGGACTGTGGAGCACTTGAGCGAGAGCCTGTCCTTACTCATGTTTGTGTAAGCGCGTTAAGATTAAGCCTGTGTTAGATTAGTCTTTTAATTTGCGTTTAAGCTTACCTGTTTTCTCTGTTCAATAAACGCAATATGGTGATAATGTTAGAACCTGCATACATCTCCTATTTCCCCGCAAAGTCCTGTCGTGACAGAATGCTCTGCCAAACAAAGGAGACGGCAAGTTTTAACGTTAATCCGGTTGCTAATACGTGGGCTGGGCTGCAGGAAAAATTTGATGGTAATCCTCGTCTATGCGGAGAATTTTTCCGGCAATGCTCAGCCTACTTACTCTAGTTTCCCCACTATACTGAATTGAAACGCCTAATATTTTACAGCTGGCGCCTCCCAGGCTAACCACGCCATTCGGCGGCTACAAACAGGTCAAAGCTTATGTTGGGGACCAGTGACCAGTTTGTAGAGAAGCTGTGGGAGAGGTACAGTCTCCACTCTGAAGACAAGCAGGAGTCCTCCAACAGACCAAGTTTGTTCGGCTTGGCAGGTAAATTGAGGGATCCCCCAGCTTACCAGCAGTCGGAAGGTACTGGTCAAACCCCGGTTAACGCAAGATAGATCTGATTCTATGTACGCTAGCCAAGTATCTGTGCAGGCCGTGCCTGTTAGCTTTGACAAAACAACGTTAGGCCCCTGTAGCACAGTACAAGAGCCGGTAGCGATGGATGTTTGTGCTTCTGACCCCGCTAGCTCAGTATTTGAGCTGATAGCAGTGGATGTTGGTGTTTCTGACCTCGCTAGGTCAGTATTAGACCCGATAGATGTGGAAGTTGGTGTTTCTGACCTCGCTAGCTCAGTGTTTGAGCCGATAGCGGTGGATTTTGATGTTTCTGACCTCGCTAGCTCAGTATTTGAGCTGATAGCGGTGGATGTTGGTGTTTCTGACCTCGCTAGGTCAGTATTAGACCCGATAGATGTGGAAGTTGGTGTTTCTGACCCCACTAGCTCAGTGTTTGAGCCGATAGCGGTGGATTTTGATGTTTTTGACCTCGCTAGCTCAGTATTAGAGCCGATAGCGGTGGAAGTTGGTGTTTCTGACCTTGCTAGCTCTGTATTAGAACCAATAGGCTATTATAGTTCCGTTTTGGAACACGCTAGCTCAGTAAATGAGCCAACGGCATCTTGTTTTCCCATGTTGGAACTTGCTAGTTCAGTTGTTGAGCTGATAGCGTCTTGTTATTCTGTTTTTGAACTCGCTAGCTCAGTAATCGAGCCAATAGCGTCTGGTTATTCTGTTTCTGAACATGCTAGCTCAGTAAATAAGCTGAAAGAGTCTTGCTTTCCTGTGTTGGAACTCGCTAGCTCAATTGTCGAGCCTATAACGTCTTGTTTTCACGTTTCTGAACTCTCTAGCTCAGTAATTGAGTCGTTAGCATCTGGTCATCCCGGTTCTGAGCACGCTTTGTGTATGAGCCGAGTGCATCTGGTAGTTCGGTGTCTGCTCACGAGACTCTCACGCTGCGGACATTTGTGCCTACTCCCACGCTGCAGACATTCGCGCCGAGGAGGTCTGTTACTGTACCAGTTCCTGCGCCAAGGAGGTTCGTTCCTGCTCCCGCACCGAGGAGGTTCATTCCAGTTTCTGTGTCGAGGAGGTCCGTTCCAGTTCCCGCGCCGAGGAGATCTGTTTCTGTTCCAGAGCCGAGGAGGTCAGTTCCAGTGCCTACACCAAAGGCGGTTCCTGTACCAGTTCCAACGCCGAGGAGGTCTGTTCCTGTTCCAGCGCCGAGGAGGTCAGTTCCAGTGCCTACACCAAGGTCTGTTCCTGTACCAGTTCCTGCACCGAGGAGGTCTGTTCCTGTTCCTACGCCGAGGGTGTCTGTTCCTGTGCCGAGGGTGTCTGTTCCAGGACCTGTGCCTGCACCGAGGGCGACTTATCCGGTAACCGTGCCGAGGGCAAGTGTTCCTGTTCCCGCACTGAGGGTGTCTGTTCAAATGCCGAGGTCGTCTGCTCCTGTTCCAGTGCCAGCACTAAGGTCCGTTCTGGTTCCCATGCCAAGGAGGTCCGTTCCAGTTCCAGCACCAAGGAGGACCGTTCCAGTACCAGAGCCGAGGGTGACCAGTCCAGTCGCCATGCTGAGGGCGACTGTCCTCATTCCTGTACCTGTGCAAGAGATCGTTTGTCCCAGAGAGGCCTTGCCAGAGGCCATTTGTCTCCCTGAGGCTGTACCAGAGGCCGTTTGTTCTAGTGAGGCCCAGCAGGAGGCCATTTGTTCCGGTGAGGCCCAGCAGGAGGCGTTTGTTCCCGTGAGGCCCAGCAAGAGACCATTTGTTCCCATGAGGCCCAGCAAGAGGCCGTTTGTTGGATGAAGGCCAGGAACACAAGAAACTGTTTGTTTGTCCTGCTCCCTCCCAGAGAGGAAGCCCCCTGACAGGACAAGTGGGCCTGAGGGGCCTGTTAAGGAGCCCTGGCTTCCTTTGGTGGGATAATGTCACAGATCGCATGGGATTTGGACCTTATGTGCCCCTCGGTGCCGCCAAGGGGCGATCCGGACAAGGACATGTTCGGTGCTCCGCCGGACTGTGGAGCACTCGAGGGAGAAGCTAGGGCAATTACTCTGATGACTTTCAGGTGGCCAAGACTGTATTTAGGCAGGGTCCTTGCTCTCCCTCAGTGCAGAGCATTGTTTTGGGAAACATTCCTTTAGATTGTCGTGGCGGGTGACTGGCACTGCAGTTCTTGGGTTGCAACTCAACATTCTTCTTCCTCCAAACATGACGAGTTGAGTTTTTACCACAAAGTTCTATTTTGGTTTCATCTGACCACATGATATTTTCCCAATCCTCTTCTGGATCATCCATATGCTTTCTGGCAAACCTCAGATGGGTCTGGACATGTACTGGCTTAAGCAGGAGGACACGCCTGGCACTGCAGGGTCTGAGTCCCTCTCGGCATAGTGTGTTACTGATGGTAGCCTTTGTTACTTTGGTCCCAGCTCTCTGCAGGTCATTCATCAGGTCCTTCTGTGTAGTTCTGTGTTTTTTGCTCATCGTTCTCATGATCATTTTGACCCACGGGATGAGATCTTGCGTCAAGCCCCAGATCGAGGGAGATTATCAATGGTCTTGTATGTCTTACAATTTCTTTCAGTTGCTCCCACAGTTGATTAATTCACACCGACCTGCTTGCCTATTGTAGATTCACTCTTCCCAGCCTGGTGCAGATCTACAATTTTCTTCCTGATTTCCTTCGACAGCTCTTTGGTCTTGGCCATGATTGAGTTTGGAGTCTGACTGTTTGAGGCTGTGGACAAGTGTTTTTTGTACAGATAACAAGATCAAACAAGTGCCATTAATACAGGTAATGAGTGGAGGACAGAAGAAGAACTTGCAGTATTATATGAGAACTTGCAGTAGGAGAACTTGCACAATCAGTGGCTGACTAAATACTTTTTTGCATCACTATATACTGTATATGTATTATATACACACACACACACACACATATATATATATATATATATATATATATATATATATATATATATATATATATATATACTGGTCCTTCTAAAAAAATTAGCATATTGTGATAAAGTTAATTCTTTTCCGTAATGTAATGATAAAAATTTAACTTTCATATATTTTAGATTAATTGCACACCAACTGAAATATTTCAAGTCTTTTATTGATTTAATACTGATGATTTTGGCATACAGCTCATGAAAACAACAGCTCATGAATCTCACAAAATTAGCATATCATGAAAAGGTTCTCTAAACGAGCTATTAACCTAATCATCTGAATCAACGAATTAACTCTAAACACCTGCAAAAGATTCCTGAGGCTTTTGAAAACTCCCAGGCCTGGTTCATTACTCAAATCCGCAATCATGGGTAAGACTGCCGACCTGGGACTGCTGTTCAGAAGGGCCATCATTGACACAATCAAGCAAGAGGGTAAGACACAAAAAGAAATTTCTGAAACGAATAGGCTGTTCCCAGAGTGCTGTAACAAGGCAACTCAGGGGAAGTCTGTGGGAAGGGCAAAAAGTGTGGCAGAAAAACGCTGCACAACAAGAAGAGGTGACCGGACCCTGAGGAGGATTGTGGAGAAGGGCTGATTCCAGAGCCAACCGTGCACAGGCGTGTGCTCAAAATGGGGTTACATGTGCCGCATTCCCCAGGTCAAGCCACTTTTGAATCAGAACCGGCGGCAGAAGCGCCTGACCTGGGCTACAGAGAAGCAGCACTGGACTGTTGCTCAGTGGTCCAAAGTACTTTTTTCGAATGAAAGCAAATTTTGCATGTCATTCGGAAATCAAAGGTGCCAGAGTCTGGAAGGAAGATGGGGAGAAAGGAAATGCCAAAATGTTTGAAGTTCTGTGTCAAGTACCCATAGTCAGTGATAGTCTGGGGTGCCATGTCAGCTGCTGGTGTTGGTCCACTGTGTTTTATCAAGGACAGGGTCAATGCATCTAGCTATCAGGAGATTTTGGAGCACTTCATGCTTCCATCTGCTGAAGAGCTTTATGGAGATGAAGAGTTAATTTTTCAGCACGACCTGGCACCTGCTCACAGTGCCAAAACCACTGGTAAATGGTTTACTGACCATGGTATTACTGTGCTCAATTGGTCTGCCAGCTCTCCTGACCTGAACCCGATAGAGAATCTGTGGGATATTGTGAAGAGAAAGTTGAGAGACGCAAGACCCAACACTCTGGATGAGCTTAAGGCCGCTATCGAAGCATCCTGGGCCTCCATAACACCTCAGCAGTGCCACAGGCTGATTGCCTCCATGCCACGCCGCATTAAAGCAGGCATTTCTGCAAAAGGATTCCCGCATAAGTATTGAGTGCATGAATGAACATAATAATCTGAAGGTTGACTTTTTTTGTATTAAAAACACTTTTCTTTTATTGGTCGGATGAAATATGCTAAATTTGTGAGAATTTTGGGTTTTCATGAGCTGTATGCCAAAATCATCAGTATTAAAACAATAAAAGACTTGAAATATTTCAGTTGGTGTACAATGAATCTAAAATATATGAAAGTTAAATTTTTATCATTACATTACGGAAAATAATTAACTTTATCACAATATGCAAATTTTTTGAGAAGGACCAGTATATATATATATGTGTGTGTGTGTGTTAAACAAGTTGAGCACATATTATTGGGGGCATGACAGTTCAACCTGCTCCGTTACAATCAGAGTAACATTGTTAACTTCAATAATCCTGAGAACACATCATTATTTCAGTAGTATTGGCCCATTTTTACACAAAATATGACATATTATCTCATGGGGACTCAGATGGCACCGAATCCTAGGAATGACCCATTAGAGAACAGAATAAAGGGGCGAAGAAAGTTTGTAGAGAAACAGATGGACTACAGTCTGTGAATGTACAACTACAAAGTACTTCCATATGGTAAGTGAAACGGATAAAATGGACAATGAGTGTAGAAACAAGGAAGTGTATCTAATAAAGTGAGGTGCCCCTTCACTTAATAACTTTGTCTTTAAGTGCTTGAGCAGCTTGCTGGTTTACACCCACTGCATGTGGAGTTTCTTTGATTGTTAGGAAGCTTCCTGATGTTGGATCTTTATGGTTTCACTTTAAAAAACATATGTACTAAAGATCAGGGAGTAATATTGCAGGACAGTCATGATCCACATACGGACAATCACTCACACACAAAATTACATTGTCCTCTTTTTATTATAATATCTATTATATTATCACCTTTTCCACAGTTACATTTATACAGTACATTTTAATATGAGCATGTGACATACACATTTACATTTACCACATTTAACAGACGCCCTTATCCAGAGCGACTTACAATTGATACAGTCTTACAATCCAAGCAATTGTGGGTTAAGGGCCTTGCTCAAGGACCCAACAGTGGAGCTTGGCAGAAGTGGGATGTGAACCTTGTACCTTCTGGTCCATAGTCCAGTACCTTACCCGCTAGGCAACCACAGGCCCATAATACCACAGTACATACAGTACAATTAACAGATTTAATCAGATCTCTAAATATAGAAGCAAGCCCATATTTCAAGTAAATAGTTTGGGCATAGCAACAGTTTAGTTACAATGCATGTTAAACACACACAAAGTCCATCATGAGAATGTAAAGCAACAAACTCTGAAACAGCTGTACATAAGGTCATCAGTAGCTGATTGCATGCTAAATAACAACACTAGATTCAGCTTAGATTAGATACAGCATATACACACTTTTTCTTTGGAGACATACAGAGACACAGTTTGTATAATAAAGGAAGGGTATTCAAAGAAATTAACCACATGAATTATTCATATTCCATCTTAAACTGGATTATAATCCTCAGGCAGCAAAGACACCAGAGAGTTAAGGGAGTAATAACTTCAGAAGTATCGTATATAGTTTGACTTCATTCTTAATTTAACAAATTTAGCTATCTTTTGTACATTATTAAGCCCTTAAAAGGCTTTGTTGTGTGTTTTTGAGTAAAGAAGAAACTCGCTTTTTGTCTGAGGATCTGACAGGCATTGGGTAGAGTAAGCCAGAAATGACATTACACACCTCCAGTTACATTGTGTGGTGTCATCGAAGGTGGAGTCAAGGTCGATCTTAACAACAAAATTAAAATAATGAAAACAAAAACCATACTGAAAATCATCAGACCTTTACGAGGGTAGAAGCGTGGCAGTGTTTGTTGGTTTATTGGGAGGAGCTGTTGGAAGAAAAGACAGGTACAGTGAGAGACTGAAGCCGAGGACATGTCTGTACAAATACTGCAGATTAATACATATGATGATTAAAGCAATCCAATACAACATTTCAGTAAAACAGTAAAGCAGTTATTTTTAGAAACCAGCAATTCAAAACCTACCAGGCTGCTGGGTGTTCCTCCCAGGTCGATCAGACGGTCCGTGACGACTTTCAGTGCCTCGTCGTTGCGCAAACATCTCATCAGTCCTTGCTCTTCATGATAGAGACAGTCCACAGCTAACACATTGTTCCTTTTCACAAACCGTCTGCTGTCTGGAGCAACGTAATATTCATCAAAAGTGTGATGGAGAGCCACCAAAATGACAGGCCGATTTGCTGTGAAATAAATAAAAAAGACTATTTACATTAATCAGTTACTTGCTCAGAATAGGCTACATGAAATCAGGTTTCTTATTTATCCTATCTACACTCATGGGCCATGTATCATGTGACTGTAGCTCATCTGTTGCTCTGTAGAACTAAAAGAACTAACCATGGAGCGAAATTAATTGCTGAGCAGATTTGGGCTTCAGGAGCCAAAATGAATAAGCAAACACAAATGAACTTCAGCCCTTTCCCTTCTTTAATGTATGACAGAGACTTCGCCGTGTCTTTTTCACATCATCAACTTAAAAAAACAAAGACACGAGTGAAGATTAGTGCAGGAAGCTCTAGTTTGTGCTGGAGAACGCTGTGCTGCAGAAGGCAAGGGACATAATGGAGTTGGGAGAACATCAAGATTAGGATTATACGTTCTATGGACGTGAAGTTGTGTAAATTAGGCGTGATGACATTGAGGTTGATGAGTGAGCACAGCCAGACATGCCAGATTTGGATGAGCTTGTTTTCACACTTCCCTACATTATGATATATACAGGGGATAGACAATGAAACTGAAACACCTGTCATTTTAGACCACAATAATTTATTAGTATGGTGTAGGGCCTCCTTTTGCGGCCAATACAGCGTCAATTCGTCTTGGAAATGACATATACAAGTCCTGCACAGTGGTCAGAGGGATTTTAAGCCATTCTTCTTGCAGGATAGTGGCCAGGTCACTATGTGATGCTGATGTAGGAAAACCTTTCCTGACTTGCTTCTCCAAAACACCCCAAAGTGGCTCAATAATATTTACTATTTACTAATAATCTGGTGACTGTGCAGGCCATGGGAGATGTTCAACTTCAGTTTCATGTTCATCAAACCATCTGAACTCTGGTATGTCACCCATAATGTCCTCTTACCCTGCTAATTGAACCTTCGCACTCTGCTCTTACTGGTGCAATGTGCAATTAATGAAGATTGGCCACCAGACTGGTCCAATTTAGCCATGAAACCTGTCTAACCCCTGTATGTCTGAATGGAAAATTAAATTGCAAATTGCATTTACTTTATTTTAAAATTCATTTTGGCAGGATGTTACCGTCTAGGGAGTTTTTCCTTGCCACTTTCACCCTAGGTTTGCTCAATTTGGGATTGGACGTAGACATTAGGAGATAATCTAAAAATGTAAAGCTGCTTTGAGACAATGCTCCATTGTAAAAAGCGCTATAGAAATAAATATGACTTGACTTGACTTGTTAGCACTGTGACTAAGGAAAGGAGTTTTTATTTTTGGGAGGGTTTACCCCCCATACTCTTACCACTTGTATGAAATTGGATAACATTAATAAATCTAATTAATTGCTTAACTGATTATAACTCGCTAGTGATTCTGGAAAAGAAACACGCCTACTTGGTAGCCGATCAAGAGCAGCTTCAATGTCCGTTCCAGCACGAGTCACAATAGCGACAAAAGCAATGATGACGTTACTTTCGTCCCCCGAATGCACTTGACGAAGCTGAATACGATTTTTCAGTCGATCCATAAACTGTTGATCTGAACCCAGAGTTCTCCCGAATACCATCATAAAGAAGGCAATGATATTTGAACCTGCAGACAAAATCACACACAGTTGCAGTTTGTTAAAAAGGGTTCATCAAAAATTCCTGAGACTGATCAGCAGCTACAAGAAACAGAACTGCTTCCACAGGAGTGTCTGTCAAACTTGAAATACAAGGGGGCATATACTTTTTCCAGTCTGGACAGTGAATCAATGTATCAAATGAAGACATGTAAAGCTATGAAATAGTGACTGTTTTTCCTTTAAAGTTTTATTTATATAGTGCCTTTCACAAAACCCAAGGATGCTTTACAACAAGTATAACATAAATAAAATACAACTTACAAAACACAGGAGGCACACAGTTCAAGACAAGCAGATACACCAAACAATAATAGAAGAGAAAAGTAGAAAACTCTTTAGAAGAGATTTAAATTCCCGGTTAGTTGAGTAAGACCTATCAGACGAAGGAAGAGAGTTCCAGAGGGTGGGAGATGCCACATTTATGAATAGTAAACTTAAGGATGCACAAATGATTTATTGCAGCTGTAAGTTCATGGTAGAAATTGTTTTTTTATGAAGCCACCCATTTTCTAATAAGACACAACTGAAAAATTATTAATGCAACTCATCAAGACCCTCACTGTGAAAAGTGGAAGGAGACTAAAGAGATTCCTTTAGAGCTCCACATTACAGTCTACAAGTTGTGTGAGCAGGGATAGGTCTAGGATCTGGGAATGCGATCTAGAGATATTATACGATTTTGCCATGGTGTGTGACTGCAGAGAGTAAAACAGTTTTGCTTTTGTTATAAGCACACTTAATAGAGTGGTGCAAGAAAGTTTGTTATCTTCAGATTTTCACACAACTCTTAAACCCACTTAAACAAATGAGAAATATCATCCTTAGTCATTTATTTATTGAGAAAAATGAGTGGTTAAAGTATGTTTTCAATCAATGTGATGATCAATCAGGTGTAAGACGATGACTTGTTATGTTTAAAGAACAGGGATCTATCAGAGTCTTACCCTCACAACACGTTTTTAGAAGTGTATCATGGCACGAAAAAAGGAGATTTCTAAGGCCCTCATAAACAGTTGGTTGGAAAAGGTTACAAAACCATCTCTAAGGAGTTGGAGGAAATTCAAGACATTTGTTACCCTTCTCAGGGGTGATCGACCAACAAACAGCAAGTCGAGTAATGGTCTAAACCCAGGGTAACATTTAAACAACTAAAGGTCTCTCTCACATTCTCAAAAATATATCTTGTGCAAAAAGTTTGGGCAAATTTGGACAAATTTTAAGTTGAAGTTCCCACTTTAACCTTTCAGTTGTTAGGACTTGATATAGTGATTTTTGAAAAGAATAAATAAATGAATTCCTGTGACAGCAAAACTGATCAACATGATTGCTCCAAATGTTACCTTCAACCATCGTAAAGTTACCTTCAGCAAACAAACAGACACGTAGTACAGAATAGGAGGTGAAGTGCAAAACCAACCAGCCATCCGCTCTCTTACTGATCTCCACTTCTCCAACTCTGTCAGTAACGCAGAGCTACAGCCTGTAAAAGCTTTTAAATGGTTTCTAAAAGAGAAAAACTAATGGATCGACAAACCTTGAGGCATCTTGAATGAAGATTTCGAACTTATATATTTCTGCTTTCCACCTGTTGCTTCACCCCGTCAAGCGACTACAGAGAGAAAAACAGTTTCACTTTTGGTACACACACACACACACACACACACACACACACACACACACACAAACACAAACACACACACCCACAAATGCGCGCGCACGCACGCCTTTACTTTTCCGGCACTGTTTTTAAACACGCTGTTCATTCACTGTGCACTTTATTAGAAAATTCTACCTTATTGCTCCACCTTTTAGATGTAAGGTCAGAGACAGTAGCTCACCTGTTGCTGCACAATATGTGTTGGTCATCCACCTGTCTTATATATACTGTGGGGCAAAAAAGTATTTAGTCAGCCACCGATTGTGCAAGTTCTCCTACTTAGAAAGATGAGAGAGGTCTGTAATTTTCTTCATAGCTACACTTCAATTATGAGAGACAAAATGAGAAAAAAAATACAGGAAATCACATTATAGGGTTTTTAAAGAGTTTAGTTGTAAATGATGGTGGAAAATAAGTATTTGGTCAGTAACAAAAGTTCAACTCCATACTTTGTAACATAACCTTTGTTGGCAATGACAGAGGTCAAACGTTTCCTGTAAGTCTTCACCAGCTTTGCACACACTGTAGCTGGTATTTTGGTCTATTCCTCCATGCAGATCTCCTCTAGAGCAGTGATGTTTTGGGGCAACACGGACTTTCAACTCCCTCCACAAATTTTCTATGGGTTGAGGTCTGGAGACTGGCTAGGACACTCCAGGACCTTGAAATGCTTTTTTTACGGAGCCACTCCTTCGTTGCCCGAGCGGTGTGTTTGGGATTATTGTCATGCTGGAAGACCCAGCCACGTTCCATTTTCACTGATGGAAGGAGGTTTTGGCTTAAAATCTCACGATACATGGCCTCGTTCATTTTTCCCTTAAAACGGATCAGTTGTCCTGTCCGCTCTGCAGAAAAACAGCCCCAAAGCATGATGTTTCCACCCCATGCTTCACAGTAGGTATGGTGTTCATGGGATGCAACTCAGCATTCTTCTTCCTCCAAACACGACGAGTTGAGTTTTTACCAAAAAGTTCTATTTTGGTTTCATCTGACCACATGATATTCTCCCAATCCTCTTCTGGATCATCCATATGCTCTCTGGCAAACTTCAGACAGGCCTGGACATGTACTGGCTTAAGCAGGGGGGCACACCTGGCACTGCAGGATCTGAGTCCCTCTCAGCGTAGTGTGTTACTGATGGTAGCCTTTGTTACTTTGGTCCCAGCTCTCTACAGGTCATTCATCAGGTCCCTCCATGTAGTTCTGGGATTTTTGCTCACCGTTCCGATGATCATTTTGACCCCACGGGATGAGATCTTGCGTGGAACCCCAGATTGAGGGAGATTATTGTCTTGTATGTCTTCCATTTTCTTACAATTGGTCCCAAAGTTGATTTATTCACACCAACCTGCTTGCCTACTGTAGATTCACGCTTCCCAGACTGGTGCAGGTCTACAATTTTCTTCCTGGTGACCTTCAACAGCTCTTTGGTCTTGGCCATGGTTGAGTTTGGAGTTGAGTTTGAGGCTGCGGACAGGTGTCTTTTATACAGATAACGAGGTCAAACAGGTGCCATTAATACAGGTAATGAGTGGAGGACAGAAGAGCAGTAGGAGAACTTGCACAATCAGTGGCTGACTAAATACTTTTTTGCATCACTGTATATATGTATTTTATATATATGTTAAACAAGTTGAGCACACATTATTGGGGGCATGACAGTTCATCCTGCTTCCATTACAATCAGAGTAACATTAATAACTTAAATAATCCTGAGAACACATCATTATTTCATTAGTATTGGCCCTTTTTTTTTAACATGTATTTATTAGATTTTCACATTTTAACACTTAAACATACAAACACAGAAACAAACAAACAGTGACCACTACACATTGACTATATATTGTCTCCAATATCCACACAGTCTTCCACATTGATGCTCACACGATTTTCTTTTTCTTATTCCCCTTTTCCCATACCCTTATACATACACATATAAAACGGGAAGAAAAATCAATAAATAAGTAAGATAAGTAAATAAATTACATCAGAAATGCAGTCCATAATTTTCACTTTTACAACACAAACTTGGCAATACAATAACAGCATATTACTCACTTTGTCATCCACATCACCAAAATTAACATAAATGACTAAAATAATATATATATTTTAAAAAAGTTACTAGAGGATAACTCAAGTTTAGCTCTTCTTTATTATCCTTTCAAAGAAGATTCTATCACCAATATAGCTAAAGAAAATAGTCCAGATATTATACCATCTTCTAAGTCCACCTTTAGCCCAGAATGTTAAGTATTCCATTGGCAAAAAATCAAATATGACTCTGTGCCAATCGGAGAGTGTTGGGGTTTGTCAGAAATCCACTTAATCAAAATAGCTTTACGTGCAGCATAGGTTAACAAACACAGTGATTTCCTGTTATTTATCTCTTTAATATTCAAATTCGGAATTCCCATAATAAAACAGAATGGGTCCATTGTCAGATTGTTCCCAAACATTAACTTCAATTTTTAACTTCATTTTCCCAAAAGTCCTGAATATACCTGCAGGCCCAAATACAGTGCACAAAATCGGCTCCTCTCATCCCACATTTTGAACAATGATTCGGCTTATTAGGATTAATCTTATTCCTGAGCCGTGGAGTAATTTGTAATCTGTGGAGTAATCTAAATTGTGTCTCCTTAGCTCTATTGCAAATAGATATGTCACTAGCATACTGCCATATCGACGTCCACGTTACTTTGTCAATTTGGAGTCCAAGATCCTTATTCCATATTTGTAATGATGTATCTGTATTTGTCCTACTACTCTCAAGAAGGGCCGTATTAACAGCATCCAATGATAGATTTCATGGTTATTAAGCTACTGATTAGCTTTTCTACATGGGTGGGTTGGGTATTGAGTGTGGCATCTTTAGAGTTTGGAATAAAGCTCCGGACTTGCAAGTACCTGAAAAAGAGACTTTGAAGCAAATTCCCTTTAGCCCGCAGCTGTTCAAATGACAACAACCTATCCCCATCAAAAAGGTCCTTCAGGACAGCAATACCCGATTTCTTCCATTGAGCAAATGCTCCATCCATTACCCCTGGCGCAAAATCTGGGTTTCCCTGAATCGGTGTTAGTATAGACAACACTCTAGTTCTTCCTTCTAGTTTCCTAATCAACATCCATGCATGTAGCATAGACTTTACAAACATTGTGATCAGAGATTCTTTTTATTTAAAATAAAAGGGAGGGTAGCTAAGGAAATTGGGTTACCCAGATTAAATGATTCAATGTCTAGCCACACAGACTCCTGATCGTCTCTTACCCATTCCATTATAAACCTAAATTGACAAGCCAGTTGGTATAACCGTACATTAGGTAAAGCCAATCCTCCCTTAGTCACTGGCAACTGCAATTTTGTCAAGCTCACTCTGGGCCTCTTACGATTCCAAATAAAGGTACTGAACCAGCTGTGTATTCTGTTAATTATAATATTGGTCAGGAGGATCGAGACCATCTGAAATTGATATAAAAGTCTAGGCATGACATTCATCTTAATTAAGGTTACCCGTCCTAACATTGAAAGTGGTAAAGATGCCCATCTTTCTAAATCGCCACGAATGTGTGTTACTAGTGGTTTAAGATTTGCCTTGAACATTTGTTGTACAAATGGAGTAATAAATATACCCAAATAAACAAAACCTTGTGCAGCCACCCTAAACAGTAGTTGATTGAGATAAGTGCTACCTCGCATCCGACTCAGTGGCATAGCCTCTGACTTGGTGAGATTCACCTTGTAGCCTGAAAATTTGCCATAAGTGTCAATGATGTTCAAAAGTGCAGAAATCGATTTGTCAGGGTTTGTGATAAACAGTAACAGATCGTCAGCATACAAGCTAATTTTATGTTCTCTGCGTCCCACTGAAATGCCACCCATATATCACATAGTGTTTCGAGTATAGGATACGAACATGAAATTATAAAGTACCATAAGAGACCGTGCAAGTGAAAGGGGCGTCCATGCAGCCATAAGAAAGCAATAAAGTCATATTCCCGCAGTTGTGGCTGTATTTACTGCTCAAAGCAACTGTTACTGAAATACCTTAGACGCTTCCCAGAGTATCCACAAAGGCCATCGCTTGCTCTGCAGACTCAAATAATTTCGTGGTGTTATTCACGGTAATGCGAAGTGTGGCCGGGTAGATCATGGAGTAGCGTCCACTGATGCTTTGGAAGTTCTTCCGTACTTCATCAAAGCTACGGCGTTTTTTCTGGAAGAAATAAATCCTATTTCCTTCAAAACTAAGTTCCTTCTTCTTTCGGGCAGCATCTAGCACACGCTGATGATCCAAGAAGTTGTGAAATCTAACGATCATAATTCAGGGGTAGCGTTGCAATGCTGAACCTATGAGCACGATTCACTTTGACTCGCCCGTTCTTCACATCTATGGACAAAAATTCTGGGATCGACCTTTCCAGAAATCTAATCGCAGAATCGTCCTCTTCCTTCTCTTTAAGTCCAACAATCCTAAGATTTCCTTGTCTCCCCAAATTTTCCTGGTCATCCAGTCGCTCGAGCACAGGTGCCATGCTTTTTTCCAGGCCTGTAACACGCTCTTCCATCTAAGTTGCTGCATCCTCCGCCGATGAAACGCGTTGTTCCATTTCGCCAACTCGTTTAGTCGTCATGTCCAGGTCTTGTCTTATATTGCCAATTTTTTGAAGAAATGAGTCAAGTTTTAAGTCAATCATTGAGGCAATATTGGACGTAAAGGTTGCCATAACCTTAGCCATAGCAGGGCTTAGCTCCTCGAGTGCGCCTACTCCACCATGCTCGCTAATTTGGCCTCGGTCTTCGTCTATGACGGCTGCTCCGTCGTTTTTGTCCAACACTTTTTTGGCGGTTTTTGGAGCCATTTTGTTGCTTAAAGTACCCCAAAACAATTCCAAGGTCATTACATTTATAAATAACAGTTGGATACTAACTTTTCAGGCTTTTTAAAAAATTTAAAAAAGGATTAAACAGCTCCCGCCGAGAGATGTTACTCGGTCTGCCTCACGTGACCTCTCGTATTGGCCCATTTTTACACAAAATATGGCATATTATCTCATGCGACTCAGATGGCACCGAATGGTTTCACTTTAAAAAAAAACGTGTTTACTAAAGATCAGGGAGTAATATTTCAGGACAGTCATGATCCACATATGGAAAATGACTCACACACAAAATTACATTGTCTTCTTTTTATTATGATATGTATTATATTATCACCTTTTACACATTTACATTTATACAGTGTGTTTTAGTATGAGCATGTGACATACAATACAATTAACAGATTTAATCAGATCCCTAAATATAGAAGCAAGCCCATATTTCAAATAAATAGTTTGGGCATAGCAACAGTTTAGTTACAATGCATGTTAAACACACACAAAGTCCATCACAAGAATGTAAAGCAACAAACACTGAAACAGCAGTACATAAGGCCATCAGTAGCTGATTGCATGCTAAATAACAACACTAGATTCAGCTTGGATTGGATACAGCATAGATACACTCTTTCTTTGGACACATACAGAGACATAGTCTGTATAATAAAGGAAGGGCATTCACAGAAATTAACCACCTGAATTATTCATATTCCGTCTTAAACTGGATTATAATCCTCAGGGAGCGAAGACACCAGAGAGTTAAGGGAGTAATAACTTGAGAAGTATCGTATGTAGTTTGACTTCATTCTTAATTTAACAAATTTAGCTATCTTTTGTACATTATTAAGCCCTTAAAAGGCTTTGTTGTGTGTTTTTGAGTAAAGAAGAAACTCACTTTTTGTCTGAGGATCTGACAGGCATTGGGTAGAGTAGCCAGAAGTGAGATTACACACCTCCAGTTACATTGTGTGGTGTCATCGAAGGAAGAGTCAAGGCCAATATTAATAATATAATAAAAATAATGAAAACAAAAACCATACTGAAAATCATCAGACCTTTGCGAGCGTAGAAGTGTGGCAGTGTTTGTTGGTTTATTGGCAGGAGCTGTTGGAAGAAAAGACAGGTGCAGTGAGAGACTGAAGCCGAGGACAAGTCTGTTAAAATACTGCAGATTAATACATACGATGATTTAACCAATCCAACACGACGTTTTAGTAAAACAGTTACCAAACAGTAAAGCAGTTACTTTTAGAAACCAGCAGTTCAAAAACCTACCAGACTGCTGGGTGTTCCTCCCAGGTCGATCAGACGGTCCGTGACGACTTTCAGTGCCTCGTCGTTGCGCAGACATCTCATCAGTCCTTGGTCTTCATGATAGAGACAGTCCAAAGCTAACACATTGTTCCTTTTCACAAACCGTCTGCTGTCTGGAACAATGTAATATTCATCAAAAGTGTGATGGAGCGCCACCAAAATGACAGGCCGATTTGCTGTGAAATAAATAAAAAAGATTATTTACATTAATCAGTTACTTGCTCAGAATAGGCTACATGAAATCAGGTTGCTTATTTATCCTATCTACACTCATGGGCCATGTATCATGTGACTGTAGCTCATCTGTTGCTCTGTACAATTAAGAAACTAACCATAGAAGGAAATGAATCGCTGAGCAGATTTGGGCTTCAGGAGCCAAAATGAATAAGCAAACACAAATGAACTTTAGCCCCATCTCGTCCTCTTTGAAAACACTCTGAAAACTCCATCCGCTTTTGATTTCTTTAATTTCCCTTCTTTAATGTGTGACAGAGACTTCGCGGTGTCTTTTTCACATCGTCAACTTAAAAAACAAAGACACGAGTGAAGATTAGTGCAGGAAGCTCTAGTTTGTGCTGGAGAACGCTGTGCTGCAGAGGGCAAGGGACATAATGGGGTTGGGAGAACATCAAGATAAGGATTATGCGTTCTATGGACGTGAAGTTGTGTAAATTAGGCGTGGTGACATTGAGGCTGATAATGTTGTACAGCCAGTCATGCCAGATTTGGATGAGCTTGTTTTCACACTTCCCTACATTATGATATATATGTCTGAATGGAAAATTAAATTGCAAATTGCATTGCTTTATTTTACAATTCATTTTGGCAGGATGTTACAGTCTAGGGAGTTTTGGACGTAGACATTAGGAGATAATCTAAAATTGTAAAGCTGTTTTGAGACAATGCTCCACTGTAAAAAGTGCTATAGAAATAAATATGACTTGACTTGTTAGCACTGTGACTAAGGAAAGGAGTTTTATTTTTGGCAGGGTTTACCCCCCATAGTTATAGCACTTGTATGAAACTGGATAACATTAATAAATTTAATTAATTGCTTAACTGATTATAACTCGCTAGTGATTCTGGAAAAGAAACACGCCTACTTGGTAGCCGATCAAGTGCAGCTTCAATGTCCGTTCCAGCACGAGTCACAATAGCGACAAAAGCAATGATGACGTTACTTTCGTCCTCCGAATGCACTTCACGAAGCTGAACACGATTTTTCAGTCGATCCATAAACTGTTGATCTGAACCCAGAGTTTTCCCGAATACCATTATGAAGAAGGCAATGATATTTGAACCTGCAGACAAAATCACACACAGTTGCAGTTTGTTAAAAAGGGTTCATCAAATTTCCTAAGACTGATCAGCAGCTACAAGAAACAGAACTGCTTCCACAGGAATGTCTGTCAGATTTGGAATACAAGGGGGGATATACTTTTTCCAGTCTGGACAGTGAATCAATGTGTAAAATGAAGACATGTAAAGCTATGACATAGTGACTGTTTTTCCTTTAAAGTTTTATTTATATAGTGCCTTTCACAAAACCCAAGGATGCTTTACAACAAGTATAACATAAATCAAATACAATTTACGCAACATAAGAGGCACACAGTTCAAGACAAGCAGAAAAACCAAACAATAATAGAAGAGGAAAATAGAAAAGTCTTTAGAAGAAATTTAAATTCCCGGTTAGTTGAAGCAGACCTAACAGACGAAGGAAGAGAGCTCCAGAGTGTGGGAGCTGCTACAGCAAAGGATCTCCCACCCATGTTTATGACTAACATGAACGTCAGGTCACCACGTTTATGAATAGTAAACTTAAGGATGCATAAATGATTTATTGCAGCTGTAAGTTCATGGTAGAAATTGTTGTTTTATGAAGCCACCCATTTTATAACCAGACACAACAGAAAAATTATTAATGCAACTCATCAAGACCCTCACTGTGAAAAGTGGAAGGAGACTAAAGAGATTCCTTTAGAGCTCCACATTACAGTCTACATGTTGTGTGAGCAGGGATAGGTCTAGGATCTGGGAATGTGATCTGGAGATATTATATGATTTTGCCATGGTGTGTGACTGCAGAGAGTAAAACAGTTTTGCTTTCGTTATAAGCACACTTAATAGAGTGGTGCAAGAAAGTTTCTCAACTTCAGATTTTCACACAACTCTTAAACCCACTTAAACAAATGAGAAATATCATCCTTAGTCATTTATTTATTGAGAAAAAATATATAATATTACATATCTCTGAGTGGTAAAAGTATGTTTTCAATCAATGTGATGATCAATCAGGTGTGAGACGATGACTTGTTATGTTTAAAAAACAGGGATCTATCAGAGTCTGATCCTTACAACACGTTTGTGGAAGTGTATCATGGAACGAAGAAAGGAGACTTCTAAGGAACTCACAAACAGTTGGTTGGAAAAGGTTACAAAACCTTCTCTAAGTAGTTTGAACTGTGTACAAATGGAGTAAGTTCAAGACCTTTGTTACCCTCCTCAGGGGTGATCGACCAACAAAGAGCAAGTCAAGTAATGGTCTGAACCCAGGGTAACTTCTAAACAACTAAAGGTCTCTCTCACATTCTCAAAAATATATCTTGTGCATAAAGTTTGGGCAACTTTCCCACTTTAAATTTAAAGTTGAAGTTCCCACTTTAACCTTTCAGTTGTTAGGACTTGATATAGTGATTTGATACGAATAACTAAATGAATTCCTGTGACAGCAATACTGATCAAAATGACTGCTCCATATGTTGGTTGGTTACATGAACTCTTTTTTTTTTGATGCACTGAACTACAGTCGCGTTTTGCTGTTACTTAAAAGTGCTGCTGTTTTTAAGGTTTAAATATTCAACAGTAATCATAGAAAACAGCTCCATATAAGCGGCATCGTAACGTTACCTTCAGCAAACACCAGCTACAAACAGACACGTAGCACAGAATAGGAGGTGAAATACAAAAACAACCGTCCGTCCGCTCTCTTACTGATCTCCACTTCTCCAACTCTGTCAGTAACGCAGAGCTACAGCCCGCAAAAGCTTTTAAACGGTTTCTAAAAGAGAAAAACTAATGGATCGACAAACCTTGAGGCATCTTGAATGAAAATTTCGAACTTGTAAATTTCTGCTTTCCACCTGTTGCTTTACCCCGTCGAGCGACTACAGAGAGAAAAAGAGTTTCACTTTTGGTAAACACACACACATGCGCGCGCACGCACGCGCCTATGCCTAACAGGTGTTACACCGTATTCTGTGACCACCGTATTTTGTGACCACAGAGGGCGCATTATCTCCGTTTAGGTTCTTGAGTGCGCGCACTCGGTTCTTGTTCACGCGCACTCCGTGTGCGTTGTGCGCAGAGTACATTGGCTACGCCGAAGCGCTCTAGTTCTACCGCGACGCGCTTTGTTTTCTCGTTTTGAAACGTTCGGCAGGTCTAAGGTTGAAAAATGCGTTTATGTGCATCTTATGCTGTCTGTTTACTACATAAAATAAACTCTACATGAATGTTTCATTGAGGTTACTTTACATACTTAAGGTCAAATAATAAAATAATGACAATCGTCTTTAATTTAATCAGCAGCACCTTTCACACAGCAGCAGTTCAAAGTAAGGACATAAAATGGCGCCCATACAATAAATAAAACCAAATTAAGGGCTTTTCATAAACATAATTTAAAGAACCCAACAAGGGGTAATAACATTATCTTATGAGGTACTTGAAATTACAAATAAAGGCAATGGGAATACTTGTTCATCAAATTAGATGGTAAACAAAAACAGTTTTTAAACCACAGGTAGCCACGTATTATTGAAATATGGTATTATTTGATGCCTCTTCAGGCCTTTGTGAAATATGAGCAGTCCTTCTTGTTACATAAGGAAGAACGGAAAATATATGTGCTAATATATGAGTCATCAGTCCAAAAAGCTATCAATTATGACAGCTACAAACAGAATGTGTTACACCATTGCATCTACACCAAAAAAAAGAGAAAGATATTGCCATGCAGGTCACCGAATCTGGCAACCTCCATCGGGATATGTGACTCCACTGTCACTCAGCATTAAACAGTACAGGTTCAACCAAATTTTTTCAGGTGACTTACCATCACTACTTCTTCCCAGTAGAAACTCTATTTCATGACTGGAATGATCTAAACTGGTGTGCCATGCAAGTCACCAATTCTGACGACCCCCATCAGAATATGTGACTCTACTGTCTCTCAGCATTAAACAGTACAGGTTCAACCAAATCTTTTCAGGTGACTTACCATCACTTCTTCCCAGCAGAAACTCTATTTCCTGGCTGGAATGATCTAAACTGGTGTGCCATGCAGGTCACCAATTCTGACGATCTCCATGAGAATATGTGACTCCACTGTCTCTCAACATTAAACAGTACAGGTTCAAACAAGTCTTTTCCGCATTAATTACTAGAATGTATAGCCTTGTTTTGGGGGTCATCAAATCCAATGCATCTCAACTAAAAGTTGTGAGACATTAATTTAAAATTTACTTCTAAATTCACTTGCCGTAAATCAAAGTCTCCAGCCCAAAAGATGATGACCAAAACGGAATATTAAACAAGAATATACAGTGGGGCAAAAAAGTATTTAGTCAGCCACTGATTGTGCAAGTTCTCCTACTTAGAAAGATGAGAGAGGTAGGTAATTTTCATCATAGGTGCACTTCAACTATGGGAAACAAAATGAGAAAAAAAAAATCCAGGAAATCACATTGTAGGATTTTTAAAGAATTTAATTATAAATTATGGTGGAAAATAAGTATTTGGTCAATAACAAAAGTTCAACTCGATACTTTGTAACATAACCTTTGTTGGCAATAACAAAGGTCAAACATTTCTGTAAGTCTTCACCAGGTTGGAACACAGTGTAGCTGGTATTTTGGCCCATTCCTCCATGCCTGATTTTTTCTAGAGCAGTGATGTTTTTCTGCAAGGGGGACAGGGCGACTGATCCGTGTTATGGGAAGAATGAACGGGGCCATGTATCATGAGATTTTAAGCCAAAACCCCCTTCCATCAGTGAGAGCATTGAAGAAGGAACGTGGCTGGGTCTTCCAGCATGACAATGATCACAAACACACCGCTTGGGCAACGAACGAGTGGCTCTGTAAAAAGCATTTCAAGGTCCTGGAGTGGCCTAGCCAGTCTCCAGACCTCAGCCCCATAGAAAATTTGTGGAGGGAGTTGAAAGTCCGTGTTGACCCAAAACATCACTGGCTCTAGAGGAGATCTGCATGGAGGAATGGGCCAAAATACCAGCTACAGTGTGTGCCAACCTGGTGAAGACTTACAGAAATGATTGACCTCTGTTTCTTGCCAACAAAGGTTATGTTACAAAGTATTGAGTTGAACTTTTGTTATTGACCAAATACTTATTTTCCACCATAATTTATAATTAAATTCTTTAAAAATCCTACAATGTGATTTCCAGGATTTTTTTTCTCATTTTGTCTTCCATAGTTGAAGTGTACCTTTGATGAAAATTACAGACCTCTCTCATCTTTCTAAGTAGGAGAACTTGCACAATCAGTGGCTGACTAAATACTTTTTTGCCCCACTGTATATTCTTGTTTAATATTCCGTTTTGGTCATCATCTATTGGGTTGGAGACTTTGATTTATGGCAACTGAATTTAGAAGTAAATTTTAAATTACTGTCTCACAACTTTTAGTTGAGATGCATTGGATTTGATTAACCCCAAAACAAGGCTATACATTCTAGTAATTAATGCAGAAAAGATTTGTTTGAACCTGTACTGTTTAATGCTAAGAGACAGTGGAGTCCCATATTCTGATGGAGGTCATCAGAATCAGTGACCTGCATGGCACACCAGTTAAGTTCATTCCAGTCAGGAAATAGAGTTTCTACTGGGAAGAAGAAGTGATGGTAAGTCACCTAGAATGATTTGGTTGAACCTGTACTGTTTATTGTTGAGAGACAGTGGAGTCACATATTCTGATGGAGGTCGTCAGAATTGGTGACCTGCATGGCACACCAGTTTAGATCATTCCAGTTGGAAAATAGAGTTTCTGCTGGGAAGAAGTGATGTTAAGTCACCTGAAAAGATTTGGTTGAACCTGTACTGTTTAATGCTGAGAGACAGTGGAGTCACATATCCTGATGGGGGTCGTCAGAATTGGTGACTTGCATGGCACACCAGGTTAGATCATTCCAGTCATGAAATAGAGTTTCTACTGGGAAGAAGTAGTGATGGTAAGTCACCTGAAAAAATTTGGTTGAACCTGTACTGTTTAATGCTGAGTGACAGTGGAGTCACATATCCCGATGGAGGTTGCCAGATTCGGTGACCTACATGGCAATATCTTTCTCTTTTTTTGGTGTAGATGCAATGGTGTAACACATTCTGTTTGTAGCTGTCATAATTGATAGCTTTTTGGACTGATGACTCATATATTAGCACATATATTTTCCGTTCTTCCTTATGTAACAAGAAGGACTGCTCATATGTCACAAAGGCCTGAAGAGGCATCAAGATAATGTTATTACCCCTTGTTGGGTTCTTTAAATTATGTTTATGAAAAGCCCTTAATTTGGTTTTGCCTTTTATTCGTTTATTTATTGTATGGGCGCCATTTTATGTCCTTACTTTGAACTGCTGCTGTGTGAAAGGTGCTGCTATTTAAATTAAAGACGATAGTCATTATTTTATTATTTGACCTTTAAGTATGTAGAATAATCTCAATGAAACATTCATGTAGTGTTGCGGTTCGCCATGCGAACACGATGGTGAATCGTGAAAGCAACAGAAAGGGATTTTAGGACCCAATAGCAGTTAGCTCCAGATGGTAGTAATGAACTGAAATGAGTGAAATAAATGAAACAATAATTAATGAAATACAAATAAACTACAGACAAAAAATAAATTGAGACTTTGTGTGTCAGCGAAACTGCCGAATCTGCGAGCAGGCGTGCACACACAAAGCTCACCACCGCGCCTACAGGGGCAGCGAAAGGCGGGGTAAAACCACCTGCCAATGGCGCGAAGCGCGGGAGCGATTTATAGACACTGGCATGCTCAAACTAACTGAGAAATACTCCTTTTAAAACAGGAGAGGAGGCGGTGCTTGAAGCACGGCTGCGTTAACACGCTGTGATGAGATTTAACTGAGAAATACTCCTTTTAAAACAGGAGAGAAAAAGGTGCTTGAAGCACGGCTGCGTTAACGCGCTGTAACGCGATTTGACTGAGAAATACTCCTCTTTTAAACAGGAGAGGAGGCGGTGCTTGAAGCGCGGCTGCGTTAACGCGCTGTAATGCGAATTAACTGAGAAATACTCCTCTTTTAAACAGGAGAGGAGGCAGTGCTTGAAGCGCGGCTGCGTTAACGCGCTGTAATGCGAATTAATGCCGGTTCTGACCCTACGCTAAATCTACGCCCTGGATTCCCACATAGCAAAAATGATCTGGCCCAGATCCGGCGCAAAGCATCCAGAAGTTCTGACCCAGGTCCGCAAAACGGACCTGGCCCGGTGTCCTTTTGCACAGTGGCCCAATACCGGAACAGCTCCGGTTTGCAAGTTTGGGCCAGGTCTCAGTGATTTCTTTATTCATACGGGCCAAATCAGGCCCACATCCGTATCCTCATTTTACATCTGGATCAGTTCCGCACCGAAGGCGTAAACCTCCGGCCCAGATCCGCAACTCCTCCGGCCTGCATCTACATGCCCACTGGCCTGGATCCGCATCTCCTCTGGCAGTTTTAGTCTTTTAGGTTTTTTTTTTGTTTTTAACATAGTTGAGCAATTTACATTAACACTACACAGTATTTAATTCAGCTACAAATAAAAAACAGCTTTATTTTATTTGATCTAAAAAGTTGCAATAACTAGCTTGTCTCTTTGTTTTCCAACTATGGTACCCGTTCTGCATATTTTTGTGTTTTTCTTTCTTCCACCTACTTTAATTCAGATTAATGACATTAGCTATATCAGGCATGTCTAGGAAAACATTAAAATATGCAGGGTAGGAGTATGCTAAGACCAGATAGGGGAACCATTATAATATACAATTACTTCACAAATAAAATGTATCACTTAATTAATGTCAAACTGAAGTGTCTTTAGGAATTGAAATAAAACTTTGTTGGTTTGACATAAAATGGTTCTTTTTGTTGAGAAACCTGCTGACTCTTACTGCAACTTATTTATTTCTACACAGTGGTGGTGGTGGTAAGAACCAAGGCTTGCCATGACAACAAAAATATTACACATGCCACAAATAGCCAGTTTACTTGCTATCCATAACCACTAAAGAACCTACAGATCTTATGAGGTTTATATGGAATGTTGATGTATAAAACAGTGGAAACTTGGAAAAAAATCTTTTGGGACCATTTTGCCACATTCTGCTAACAGATCTAAAGAAAATATTTTAGAGCTAAAATCTTCACCAAACTGTGGTGAAACAGTGTCTCAGACATCAGGCTGTTTTAGACCTGGTTCCATATACCACCACTGTGAACAATTCTGACTGGATAAGATTCTCTAGAATGGGTGTTTCAAAACAAACCACTCTTATAACTTTATTTACATCTTAGCCAATTAATTAAGCAAAAGCATTTTCTTCTTAGTGAATGTATGATGAATGAGAAGAGCATGTAGGAGGCATCTGTTATAAAAAAAAAAAAAAAAAAAGTGTACTTGCCAGCTATATTTTTTAACCTTGATGCTTTACAATAAATATTTAATGTCTGATCATTTAAATGTATAAATATTTATTTTTACTTATTTTAAAAAATATACTAAGCAATACACCATCAAGTCAGTGCTTTAATAAACATAAAACTCATTTATTGTAATCTGTATCAATACTAAAAATCTTTCTATTAATTGCATATATTAACTCTTCAATCACAACATGAAAAAGTCAGTTACAAAACAGGTTAAACCAGGAACAATTCAAAAGCTTGTAAAATCCATAAATAACTGGTTTTTATATTAACCTGAGATATTTCATGTTTTGTTTGGTTGGGGCAGCATGGTGGCTCAGTGGGTAGCATCGCCGCCTCACAGCAAGAAGATCCTGGGTTCAATCCCAGGGTGGAGCAGCCTGGGTCCTTTCTGTGTGGAGTCTGCATGTCCTCCCCGTGTCTGAGTGGGTTTACTCCGGGTACTCCGGTTTCCTCCCACAGTCCAAAGACATGCATGTTAGGTTAATTGACTACACTAAATTGGCATTGACTTGAGTGTATGAGTGACTTGTCTTGAGATAACCTTGTGTATGGATGTTACCTTATGTGTATCGCTGAACATGGCCACTGATGCTGAAAGCGACGTTAAATAAATCAATAAACATAAAAATTTTGTTTGGTTAACCTTTCGCATTTTGCTAATGAACCTCCATTCTTGCATTTCAGGCCTGCAACACATTCCAATAAAAGTTGGGACAGGGGTAATTCAGAGCTAGTAATAAGGTAAAAAATAAATCACAACAACTAAATAATGATCTGATTTCAAGCAGGTGATGTCAGCAGGTGACTCTAATCATAATTTGGTACAAAAGCACCATCCAGAAAAAGGTCTTTGAGGATCAAAGACGGGCAGAGGATCTCCAGTATTTCTCCCTCTACAGTGCATAATATCATTAAACTATTCAAGGAATCTGGAGGAATTTCAGTGCATAAAGGCCAAGGGTGCAAGCCTAAACTGAAGAGGGGTGATCTCCGATCCCTCAGGCACATAATCAATAACCGTCATTCATCAATAGCTGACAGAACGAAATCGGCAAGGGGTTACTTTACCAAACACTACAATACAGAGTTACATTCACAAATGCCACTTAAAACGTTACTGTACAAAAAAGAATCCTTAAGTTAACCACGTACAGAAGAAACTTTCTCTGGGCTTGGAGACATCAGGGATGGGTCATCACACAGTGGAAACAGGGATTGTGCTCAGACCCATCAGTATAACAGATCTTTTTTTGGAAAAAAAATTAGACCCCGTGTGCTCTGGACCCAACAGGATATGGATTATCCAGACTGCTATGAGGAACAAGTCCAAAAGCCAGGCTCTGTCATGGTATGGGGTTGGGTCAGGGCCCTTGGCAAAGGTCAGTGACACTTCTGTGATGCAGCATTAATGCAAAAAAGTACACTCAGATTTTAGAGCAACATAAGCTGCCTTCAAGACGTCACCTTTATCAGGGACGTCCATGCATTTTCAAAAACAAGACAATGCAACACCACATGCTGCACACATTACAAAGTCATGGCCATGGAAGAAAAGAGTACAGGTACTGGACTGGCCTGCCTGCAATCCCCAAGTTAGAATGTGTGGAGAATTTAGAAACAAAAAAAATGTGACAATGAGGACCCCGTACTCTTACACATCTAAAGATGTGTTTGCATGAAGAATGGAACAAAACACCTGAAACACTAAATCGCTTAAAAATCACCTGGTGAAAAGGAATGGCAACATTACAAAGTGGTAAATGCTTTACTGCCACAACTTTTTTTGGAATGTGTTGCAAGCTTGAAATGCAGGAATGGATGACCAGAAAAAAGCATGAAACATCTCAGGTTCATACTGTCTGCAATGAAATACAAACAAAGTAAATGTAAGAAACTTTTTTTAATACACGTTTTTCATACTGTCCCAACTGTTTCTGATTTGGGGTTGTATTAGAGTGAACAATTAATTCTCTGTGCTTTGGCCAGCTGTGGATGACCTGAAAGAAACAAGAAAGAAAAAAAATTACTGAGAAACTCAGAGTTCATAATTGTAGCAATCAGGAAATACACCAAGTAGCACAGAGCACATTTTCCAGCTCTCACAAGAAAGCTCCTCAAAAGTATGTACAGAGTATGTATGTAAATTTGAACAGGCAAGACTTTCTACAGCAGACTAGGGCCAGGAGGATATACAGTGGGGCAAAAAAGTATATAGTCAACCACTGATTGTGTAAGTTCTCAGACTTAGAAAGATGAGAGAGGTCTGTAATTTTCATCATAGCTACACATCAACTATGAGAGACACAATGAGAGAAAAAAATCCAGGAAATCACATTGTAGGATTTTAAAAAACATAAAACCTGTCATGTGTAATGAAACAAACCTGTATCACTCCCTGCGTCCACCACCATGATCTGCCGCGAGATTGAACCAACGGATAGCATGTTTGGTGATCTCTTCTTCAGTGGCATTGCTGCTCACCTTGCATTTCCGTACAGCTCCTATGTGAAAATGTCAGTAAATACCTAATCAGTAAAACAACCACACATTTTCATGACAAAATTAGCCAGTTCTTTGGTAATGACCCTGCATCAAATTTTATCTATAGGTCTTAAAGATCCAAATACGCAAGACTTGTGTATTACATGCCCAGTAACACAATCAAAACATATATACAATACATTTGGAAAGTCTTCAGACCTTTCACTTTTTAACGACACACATACTTTTGCCACTCACTAATATGTAATATTGGATCATTTTGCGCTCAATAAATAAATGACCAAGTATAATATTTTTGTCTCATTTGTTTAACTGGGTTCTCTTTATCTACTTTTTAGGACTTGTGTGAAAATCTGATGATGTGTTTTAGGTCATATTTATGCAGAAATATAGAAAATTATAAAGGGGTTCACAAACTTTCAAGTACATCACTTGATACGCTTAGCTACGACACTTGAAACTTCAACTCTGGGGGTCTCCCATTTCTCTTGATCATGTTCGCCATGTTTCTACATCTAGATTCGAGTCCACCTGTGGTAAATTCAGCTGATTGGACATGATTTATAAAGACACACAGCTGTCTATATAAGGTCTCACAGCTAACAATGCATATCAGATCAAAAACCAAACCATGAGGAAGAAAGAACTGCCTGTAGAGCTTAGAGACAGGATTGTGTGGAGCCACAGATCTGGAGAAGGATACAAAAAATTATGCTGCACTGAAATTTCCCAAGAGCACAGCAGCCTCAATTATTCTTAAATGGAAGAAGTTTGGAACAATCAGGACTCTTCCTACATCTGGCCGGCCCACTAATCTAAGTAATCGGGGGAGGAGGACCTTGGTAAGAGACGTGACCAAGAACCCAATGATCACTCTGGCTGAGCTCCAAAGATCTTGTGTGCAGATGAGAAACCATCACTTCAGCACCTTCCAACAAGACATCAAGGTTCATCTCCCTAAGCAGACAGCTAAGACAACACAGGAGTGGTTTAGGGCAAACTCTGTGAATGTCATTGAGTGGGCTGGACAAGTCAGAGTCAGACTTGAGCCCAGAGCCCTGACTTGAACCCAATCGGATATCTCTGAAAAGACCTGAAAATGGCTGTCCAACTGACCCCATCCAACCTGACAGAGCCTGAGAGGATCCGCAGAGAAGAACAGCAGAAAATACCAAGATCCAGGTGCACAAACCTTATGGAATCATACCGAAGAAAACCGGAGGCTGTAATCCCTGCCAAAGGTGCTTCAATATAAAAGTTTTCACTTTCTCATTACGGGGTATTGAGTGCAGAATGATAAACTTGATTTCTGATTTTATTTTAGTACACGGCCACAACATAAAATGTGAAAAAAGTGAAATGGTCTGAAGACTTTCTGAATGCAGTATATATACACAGAACAAAACAATGTAAACAATAACCCACTTTAACAACTTCAACCTTGCATATCACTGGTTGCAAGTTCATGGTCAAATGAACTAGCAGAATAGGACATGGAGACCCTAATAACTAATAATTTGTGAATCAGGGAAAAGAAAACTTCCACATGCTCGGGGCAACAATCATACAAAGTATTCACAAACTACAGTTCAGCCTAGAAAAATTAGATCTATTAACAGTGGTAATACTTACAGATAAGAAGCACTTATGTTCATTGTGCTAAATTTCATCTTTTGGTTGGCCCCCTTCCAACAAAGTTTTTTGGCAACATCATGTTTGAAGATATGAGCCAAAATGTTCCAAGCTACTTTTTTGGTATCTTTCCCTCCAAGTGTTGAAAGCATTTTGATCTGAGGAAAAAGAAATTGGAAAACTGTTTTTGATTTGATCGTGTCTAGATCTAGCTAAAAAAACAAAACAAAAAACAGATAATACTAAAATAGAAATGCTTAAAATTAACATTATTCTGACAACTCGGTAAGATTATTTGATAGCTATGTAATATATCACGCAAAATATTATTGTTCTTATTTTTAAACACAGAAAATGGGCCTCAAGCAAAAAAGAGGAATTTAAGATGAGAAAACAAATATTCTTGCATGAGGTCCAATGACTTGTGCAATTTTTCTGTTTACTACAAGATATGTCAATCTACAGTATAGTGCTGAAATTAAACAGCTAGGTTAATAAAAAGTAATTGACTACCAAGTTATTTTTGGCTCCAGTATTCACGGAATTCAAGCCAGGCTTCGAACTGTTCCGCCTCTTCAGTGTTTTCCAGTATGAACTGAAATCCATCAGGTGTCTCAATATACCCCTGGGATCCTTCGTTTGCATCAAATCTGGTGTTCAGGTTACCTAGTGCTCCCAGTATTTGAGTCTGCTGATGCTTAATCTGCTCCAAGAGTGTCAACATATGCAGCTGAGCAGCTATAAAGTAAAAGAAGTATTAATAGTTAAAATGTATCACAAAAAACCCAACACAGATTTTATTAGCCACTGTGTCACCCAAAAAAAGGTATTAAATATTATCACCCACCTCAGATCAAGCTAATGAAAATTAAAAAGGAAAATGAGACTTTGTGAAAGTCAAACACTGCAAAACTGATGTGGTGTGTAAGAACACATTTGGTATATAAGCACATCAAAGCTGCTGTAAAATTAAATGTCAACATCATTCCTGTGCAGTTCCAAAAAAAAAAAATAAATAAATAAATAAATAAATAAATAAATTAAAAAAACAAACAAACAAAAAAAAAACCTAGACATGGAAAGTTCATAAACAAACTAAGTTGGCTTGTCAAAGTGTGTGTAGTGTGCTGATCTGTGTGTGTATGTGGTGTATGTGGAATGTGAGCTGTATCTGTGGTTAATCTTGTATTAGTTTTATGTTTCTGTTACCTTTATATTGCAGTCAAAATGTTTGTGCAGCCTGTTTTATAGGAGAAGTTTTATGATGAGGTCTTACGAGGAAAAAAATTGACTTTTGGCCACTGCTCGGACACTGACCATCCAATGGCTGCAAAAAGCACAAGCAACCTGGTTGGCTATAGGCTTACCATACCACCCCATAACATTTTGTGGTTCTAGCTCAAAAACATTTTATATTTTGAGCGTAGAATAAGAATAAGAAAAAAAAAAAATGAAGAACAGCAAGACTTTGACAAGCCAACTTAATATAGTACAACAAGAATAATATAAATCAGATAAAAATACACTTGTGCATTGCTTTGCGCCACTTACCAGTGCAGGGAATTGGTCCAATTCCTGTCCTTGCCACTCTGCAAGTTGGACGAAAGAGCTGATGACCCTCTCCACTGCTGGAGTTACTTTGAGGATGGTACACTGATGACATAGGTGGGGTGGGATCAGCTGTTGGAGGGGTCACATGAGGGGCCAAGACTGCTATAGGAAGGACCTGAGGGGCCAGAGCAGGTGCAGGGGGGACCTGAGGGGCCAGAGCTTGTGCTGATGAAGATAGCCGGCTGCGTATTGATTGATGAGCCCTTTTTCTTCAGAGGGATTCTTAAATCACTCATCACTATCATCATCAGACTTTCCCAAATAGTGGCTGATAAGATCATAAAAAAAAACAATGTTGTCTGTAATGTCTGTCTAATAACACCAAAAGAAAAAAAAAACGAGACTGTTTTCATTTTGAAGTACTAAAACTAACATTGGCTTGGGTTTTCTGAGACCTTGAGTCTACCTCTTCTTCTGACTGCATGTCAGAAGTGCTACAGTGTAAAGCCTTTTTCAAAGCCTGGCGTGCTGCTAAGTAGTTGTCTGCAACAGAAAGAATCTTAGCTCAGCTACATGAGTGTAGTAACAGTAATGATAAATAATAATGATTAGACACTAGAGAGCTGAACTACCATTGAACAAGACACTACACAGCAGAACTAGTTCAACTGAATATACCACATGTCTTCAGGACCGTGCAATCAAAGCAGCTCCAGTCCACTCCAGGCACCTCTCTCTGCTGAACCGCTTTATCCACATGTTTATCAGTGTTATAAGAATGGCCAAAGTGTCTCTCCAGCATTATACCATTCAAATGGCACAACTGCAACAGTTTCACTTTCCAAAAATTTAACAACATGGAACATTCTGAAAAGTAAAAAAGGATCAGTTTTAATTAGTTTGTTGCTGTTTTTTTTTACCTTAAATAACTTTTGTATTCTGTAACAGATGTGTATCCAATGTATTACTCTATGTGCTTACAGTAAGTACAAGGAAAAATACAATCATGTCAATGTTTCAATACACCCCAAATATACAGTGGGGCAAAAAAGTATTTAGTCAGCCACTTATTCTGCAAGTTCCCCTACTTAGAAAGATGAGAGAGGTCTGTAATTTTCATCATAGCTACACTTCAACTATGAGAGACAAAATGAGGAAAAAAAATCCAGGAGATCACATTGTAGGATTTTTAAAGAATTTAATTGTAAATTATGGTGGAAAATAAGTATTTGGTCAACAAATTTGGTTCAACTCAATACTTTGTAACATACCCTTTGTTGGCAATGACAGAGGTCAAACGTTTCCTGTAAGCCTTCAGCAGGTTGGCACACACTGTAGCTGGTATTTTGGCCCATTCTTCCATGCAGATCTCCTCTAGAGCAGTGATGTTTTGGGGCAACACGGACTTTCAACTCCCTCCACACATTTTCTATGGGGCTGAGGTCTGGAGACTGGCTAGGCCACCCCGGACCTTGAAATTCTTTTATTGAAGCCACTCCTTCGTTGGGCGGCCCGAGGCTGGTGTTTGGGATTATTTGTCATGCTGGAAGACCCAGCCACGTTCCATCTTCAATGCTCTCACTGATGGAAGGAGGTTTTGGCTTAAAATCTCACGATACATGGCCCCGCTCTTTCTTCCCTTAACACGGATCAGTTGTCCTGTCCCCTCTGCAGAAAAACAGCCCCAAAGCATGATGTTTCCACCCCCATGCGTCACAGTAGGTATGGCGCAACTCAGAATTCTTCTTCCTCCAAAAACGGTGAGTTGAGTTTTTACCAAAAATTTCTATTTTGGTTTCATCTGACATGATATTCTCCCAATCCTCTTCTGGATCATTCATATGCTCTCTGGCAAACTTCAGACGAGCCTCGACATGTACTGGCTTAAGCAAGGGGGCACACCTGGCACTGCAGGATCTGAGTCCCTCTTGGCGTAGTGTGTTACTGATGGTAGCCTTGTTACGTTGGTCCCAGCTCTCTGCAGGTCATTCGTCTGGTCCCTCTGTGTAGTTCTGGGATTTTTGCTCACCGTTCTCATGATCATTTTGACCCCACAGGATGAGATCTTGCGTGGAGTCCCAGATCGAGGGAGATTATCAAAGGTCTTGTATGTCTTCCATTTCCTTACAGTTGCTCCCACAGTTGATTTATTCACACCAACCTGCTTGCCTACTGGAGATTTACTCTTCCCAGCCTGGTACAGCTCTACAATTTTCTTCCTGGTGTCCTTCAACAACTCTTTGGTCTTGGCCATGGTTGAGTTTGGAGTCTGACTGTTTTAGGCTGTGGGCAGGTGTCTTTTATACAAATAATGAGGTCAAACAGCTGCCAATAATACAGGTAACAAGTGAAGGACAGAAGAGCTTCTTAAAGAAGTTACAGGTCTGTGAGAGCCAGAAATCTTGCTTGTTTGTGGGTGACCAAATACTTATTTTCCACGATGAATTACAAGTAAATTCTTTAAAAATCCTACAATGTGATTTTCTGGATTTATTTTTCTTATTTTGTCTCTCATAGCTGAAGTGTACCTATGATGAAAATTATAGACTCATCTTTTTGGAGAACTTGCGAAGTCAGTGGCTGACGAAATACTTTTTTGCCCCACTGTACCTCTCTATAATATGTTATTAAACAATCACAACACAAAACAACTGCCAGAATTCTTTTGGCACTATAAAATCAAATGACTGTGACTAAATAACTTACATTCATACACAGAAGTAGTAGCGCTGATACACATTTCTGCATTATGTCTGATGAGACACCTCAGTCCATCCAATTACGCAGACAGAACATACTTTAATGGAAGTCTGAGCAAAATGGATCCTCAAAAAAAAAAGCTGACTGATCTCCAAAATATTTAATCAGAACACTATAACGTTAGAAATAAGACAAACTGCATTGCCAGTGATGAAAATGTTGTTTTCTTCTGACAGTTTAATTACTAGTAGCTCTGACAAGAAACTAGGTTCAGCGTGTGTAAATGAAATCACATGCTGGCCCTTGGGCTTAGAAGGTAAGCAGTAGTGGCATAACCACCAATTCATCTCTGTGGGACAATACTACACATTTCCGCATTATGTCTGCTGATGCATTGGCACATTTCAGTCCATCCGATAAGTAAGTAAGTGGGGGGAAAAAAAATGTCCGCTTTGCATAAGTTCTGTAAAATATTTAATCAGAGCACTCCATGACAATGCATACAGCACAAATTTCACGTTCAGTGAAGAAAAGTTCTCTCCTCAATGGTCCATTTTTGTAGTAGTGCTGATCTAAGACTGGATCAGAGTGAAATTACATGTTGGCCCTTGGCTTTAGAAGGTATGCAGTAGTGGTATAACCACCAATTTATCTCTGTGGGGAAATGCTACACATTTCCATGTAATGACTGATGATTTGGCACATTTCAGTTCATCCAGTAAGTGAGAGACAACGTAAATGTTGAGGAAGTCCGAGCCAAATGGATACTCAAAAAAAGCTGACTGCTCTGCATTAGCTCTGTATAACAGATGCCATCAGAGCACTCCACAATATTGCAAATAGCACAAACCTCATTGCCAATAAAGAAAATATTGTTTCCTCTTGATATTTTAATTGTCCACTTTTCAGCATACATCTCTTGGTATTGTCTTGTTACTGACAGAAGATTCTGGTTTAAAAGTGGTCCAACAAAGTGTGCATTTTTAGATTGATTTCTGGTTTTGGACTTTTAGAAGTGTTCAGCTGCTCTGATACCCTTCTAAGTATCTGCTGGAGAGGACAGTGTGCTTTTCTTAAAAACTTTCAGTTTGTAAAGGAAATTCTCATAAGGAAAGGCTGATATGTTGTCAATACATACATGCAACATCTTGTGGAATATGAACCAAACCATGTACATTGTAAACAATTTCATGCTGGCCATATATTTCACCAAAATGACTGACAAAGCTCTCCAGTAATGTCTGTGCATACAGTGCATGGGTTGAGGACAGATGTGGGCTTACAAGAATAGAGATGCCAGCAAAAAGAAGCATGAAGTTGTTATACATGTTATCATCAATCAAAGAGGCCAAAGCCACAGGACCACTGTAGAGGAGAAATTCCCTGAATTCTGTTGCTTTCCAACGGTCAACTTCATTCAGTGACCTTTGTCGTCTGGCAAATTCCACTGGCACATGAGCGCGCATTTCTCTCAGACGGTCTGAAATCCTTTTAACATTCTTGGAGGGTAATCTGGTCATTAAAGGGCCTCTCAACCAAATTAGTAACAACTTCCAGACAACCCCCAAACAGACGAGATGCATATAGTCCAGAGGAAACTGAGAAATTATGCCTATTCTACATCCCTCAAAAGCATGTGGGCCCTCATGGTGGTGCTCCTCATCACACCTCTCTTCAAATGACCTATCTGTCCTAGGTCTGAAAGTGGTTAAGGGGTATGTCATTTTTCCATCCACACGCTGCCCAGGTTGCTCACATTTATCACACCCATGATAGCCATTACGTGCTTTTGTGTTCTTAACAAATGATCTGGTAGGTGTGTCGCAAATCACTGTATCTAATTTGAGAAAAAGTCGTTTTTCTTTGAAATTAAAACCTTTCTCTAGATATTGGAGCTCTTGAACGAAATCTTTCATGAACTCTCTGGAAGAATCAGGTTTTCTTGCCCCACAGAACAATGCAATTACTGCTGGTTCTGTCATCTGATGGCTGATTAACAGTCCAAGAATTGGCCAGAGTTGCATGCTGGAGCTTTTAAATAATGGCAACCCATCAACGTTTATTTGCAGCATGAACACGGAGTTCTCTGTGACAGTCTGTACAATCTCAGTCAGTGTTTTGTGGAGTGAATTCAAAATACCAAAGTAATGATACAGTCCACCACATTTTTCCTCAATTTGATAACGAGTTCTTGTTCTCAAAAGAGTACGTGCATCTTTCGGTAGGCTTGGATGGTAAGGCCTTAACAAGCTCAAGAGAGCTGTGAGTGCAACAAGAGATAAAATTTAATGCCCAACTGCTTAACAGATCACCAATATTGGTCTCTTGCTCAAAACTGTCATTCTCAGACTAAGCTGAAGATGAACTATGGTTATGGCAGGTTTCACAGACACAACTATCCCAACCACACTGAATGGACTCTATATCCTCCCAACTCTTCACTTCTGCCATTTCACTTTCTGAGTCTTCTCTCCCTACTCTTCCAGTTTCATAACTCACACTGAGCTCATCTGATTCAATATGCTTTAGAACGGTTGCCCTTTGCTCAGTCAGATCCTCCATTATGTTATCCAATCTCCTTTGGACATCTCTACGAGCCCTTCGACGAATAGTGCAACTTGACACAGCCTTGCTCATTGCTGCAGAGGCGCTAATCCAGAAACTCAAATAATTTGTATCGGTACTGAAAAAAGCAAAGAGAGCTTAAACAGTCATTAAGTAAGTGTATTGGGGTGTAACAATATGTTCTTAATGAAATCATGGCTACTGATGAAGGGCAAGAGGATAAATAACAGTCTCTAATTGTACCCCCACAAACTGTAGGAAAGTATGCATTCATGTTTAAAGTCACAGGAGGTTTTTTTTCCCCCAGTCACACTATATGTTTTTGGTTTCCACACATCAAGACACTGAGTAAATGTGATATATCATCGCTGTCGTACAAACAAACCATGTACTTTCCATTTTGTATCTCTCATTTTGATATTATGAATTTAAATCGATGATCCTTTACATTGTATCAAAATTGCATGATATATGGTCCAAATGAAATGGCCAAAAATTACCTGGAATAAAATCTTTGTACATTGACTTAAACTGAAAGTTAAAATGTTTTTTCATCCTCCTACAAAACTGTCATTTTGGAAATTTGAGGTTTTTGCAGAACAGCAGTAAACTTTGTACTTATATTTTCATAGTTCAGGTAAATGGGTAATGCAGTTTCATTTCTATATACAACTGAGAAAGCAAGAATAAAGAGCCTTACCTTCAATCACTCATCTGCAATGCAAAATACAACCTGAGCAAAACATAAGTAATGATTAACTGAATGCATGTGTACATCACTTAATACTGTAGAACTGCATTTACAACTGTGGAAAGCACCCCTTCAAACTGTACGTGTGTTCAATCTCTTACATATTTCTTCATATCTTACTTCTTTGCATGTTTGTGTACCTGGCAAACATGTTTGTGATCTGATTCCCTGATACATTTACTGGTTCAGCTAACAAGCCTTGCTAAAGCAATGAATAAAAATGAAAACGCACACAAAATCTTCAAATAACTAAAATAGCACGTACGTTATAATTTACACCCACTGAAACAAATATAGCAAGGGCTGTGTGGCTTCTAAATTAAATAATTAAACAAGCAAACTCCAGCTAGCTTTTATGTTAAATTACTGCCAAACTAGTAGAACAGTAGCTAGCAATGTGCCTATAGTAATGAGGCCGATTAACAGCTTCTGTTAGAACGGACAATTCGAATAAGTAGCTGGATAATAAGAAGTCAATTTCACATTCATCTGATATTTTAACTTACATTATAACGCTAGGTTGCACAAACACTTTCCTGTTTACGAAATGTTTAACGTCTTTAATAACCTTACTGCGTCACTGCTAAAGCTAACGTTAAACCAGCACAGCTGCTAACGTACAATAGCCGTCAAGCTACAAAGAAAGTGAAAACTATACTGAAAATTTTCTTCTTATCAAAAATATGAACATTGATCGTGTCTCTGACAGAAGAATTAATAAGATATTACCAACCAGTTTTGATGGCTTTTCAATCCTGACCGAAATCTGTGAGGGCGCTGCGACCGTTGGAAAAGATGAGAGGTCTCACGCCGAGGAGCTGATTCAAAACTGCAGCGATTGGACAGCTCCGCAGTGTCACAGTTCGTTACGCTGACTCTGGAGCAGATGCGTAAATGCGGATACCGTGGTCTGCGGGATTTGAGGAGACGCAGGCGGATCTGGCATGGAGTCAGCTGCTATGTGGGTTACATCCGAATCTCCAGATTCGTACTCCGGCTGAGCCCCTAAAGCGGGCCCAGTCTACCAAAGTCCCTAACACCGACCGTACCGAAGCGACAGCGCGAATGAGACCCCCGAAACACAAAAAATCTCTTAAACACAAAAAATCAGTAGGATGGAAGGCGATGGTGCGACGCCTGTCAGTGCCAAACAAAGCTCTTAAATAGAGCCACTGACAGGTGTGTGCAATCGTGCTGTAATCAAGTGATACAGGCACGATCGCATGGTCTGAGGATCCCGAGCCAAAGCTGAACCAATACTGGCCTCTACTGTCAGCTTGGCGGAATCCCCAGACTGCTGGGAGTGTAGTAGACCGCACTGGGGGTAAACAGTGGCCACTAGCGGCCACTGTGCACCACGTAACATGTAGAGTTTATTTTATGTAGTAAACAGACAGCATAAGATGCACATAAACGCATTTCTCAAACTTAGACCTGCCGAAGGTTTCAAAACGAGAAAACAAAGCGCGACGCGGTAGAACTAAAGCGCTTCGGCGTAGCCTACGTACTCTTCGCACAACGCGCGCTCAAGAACCTAAACGGAGATAATGCGCCCTCTGTGGTCACAAAATATGGTGGTCACAGAATACGGTGTAACACCAACACTGTTTTTAAACACGCTGGTCATTCACTGTGCACTTTATTAGACACTTCTACCATATTTCTTCACCTTTTAGATGTAAGGTCAGAGACAGCAGCTCACCTGTTGCTGCACAATTTGTGTTGGTCATCCACCTGCCTTATATATACTGTGGGGCAAAAAAGTATTTAGTCAGCCACTGAATGTGCAAGTTCTCCTGCTTAGAAAGATGAGAGAGGTCTGTAATTTTCATCATAGGTACACTTCAACTATGAGAGACAAAGTGAGAAAAAAAAAATCCAGGAAATCACATTATAGGGTTTTTAAAGAATTTAATTGTAAATTATGGTGGAAAATAAGTATTTGGTCAATAACAAAAGTTCAACTAAATACTTTGTAGCATAACCTTTGTTGGCAATGACAGAGGTAAAACATTTCCTGTAAGTCTTCACCAGCTTTGCACACACTGTAGCTGGTATTTTGGCCCATTCCTCCATGCAGATCTCCTCTAGAGCAGTGATGTTTTGGGGCAACACGAACTTTCAACTCCCTCCACACATTTTCTATGGGGCTGAGGTCTGGAGACTGGCTAGGCCACTCAGGACCCCACAGGAGCCACTCCTTCATTGCCCGAGCGGTGTGTTTGGGATCATTGTCATGCTGGAAGACCCAGCCATGTTCCATCTTCAATGCTCTCACTGATGGAAGGAGGTTTTGGCTTAAAGTCTCACGATACATGGCCCCGTTCTTTCTTCCCTTAACACGGATCAGACATCCTGCCCCCTTTGCAGAGAAACAGCCCCAAAGCATGATGTTTCCAACCCCATGCTTCCCAGTAGGTATGGTGTTCTTGGGATGCAACTCAGCATTCTTCTTCCTTCAAACACGACAAGTTGAGTTTTTACCAAAAAGTTCTGTTTTGGTTTCATCTGACCACATGATATTCTCCCAATCCTCTTCTGGATCATCCATATGCTCTCTGGCAAACTTCAGACAGGCCTGCACATGTACTGGCTTAAGCAGGGGGGCACGCCTGGCACTGCAGGATCTGAGTCCCTCTCGGCGTAGTGTGTTACTGATGGTAGCCTTTGTTACTTTGGTCCCAGCTCTCTGCAGGTCATTCAGCAGGTCCCTCCATGTAATTCTGGGATTTTTGCTCACCATTCTCAGAATCATTTTGACCCATGGGGTGAGATCTTGCATGGAACCCCAGATCGAGGGAGATTATCAATGGTCTTGTATGTCTTCCATTTTCTTACAATTGCTCCCACAGTTGATTTATTCACACCAACCTGCTTGCCTATTGTAGATTCACTCTTCCCAGTCTAGTGCAGATCTACAATTTTCTTCCTGGTGTCCTTCGACAGCTCTTTGGTCTTGGCCATGGTTGAGTTTGGAGTCTGACTGTTTGAGGCTGTAGACAGCTGTATTTTATACAGATAATGAGGTTAAACAGGTGCCATTAATACAGGTAATGAGTGGAGGACAGAAGAGCTTCTTAAAGAAGAAGTTAAAGGTCTGTGAGAGCCAGAAATCTTGCTTGTTTGTGGGTGACCAAATACTTATTTTGCACTATGATTTACAATTAAATTCTTTAAACATCCTACAATGTGATTTCCTGGATTTTTTTCTCATTTTATCTCCGATAGTTGAAGTGTACCTATTATGAAAATTACAGACCTCTCTCATCTTTCTAAGTAGCAGAACAGAATAAAGGGGACGAACAAAGTATGTAGAGAAACAGATGGACTACAGTCTGTAAATGTAGAACTACAAAGTGCTTCCATATGGTAAGTGAAACAGATAAAATGGACAATGAGTGTAGAAACAAGGAAGTGTATCTAATAAAGTGAGGTGTCCCTTTACTTAATAACTTTGTCTTTAAGTGCTTGAGCAGCTTGCTGGTTTACACCCACTGCATGTGGAGTTTCTTTGTTTGTTAGGAAGCTACCTGATGTTGGATCTTTATGGTTTCACATAAAAAAAACGTGTTTACTAAAGATCAGGGAGTAATATTTCAGGACAGTCATGATCCACATACGGAAAATCACTCACACACAAAATTACTGCGTCCTCTTTTTATTATGATATGTATTATATCTTTTATATTATATATATTATATATTATACCTTTTACACATTTACATTTATACAGTGTGTTTTAATATGAGCATGTGACATAAAGTACAATTAACAGATTTAATCAGATCCCTAAATATAGTAGCAAGTCCATATTTGAAATCTTACTTAATAAATAGTTTGGGCATAGTAACAGTTTAGTTACAATGCATGTTAAACACACACAAAGTCCATCATGAAAATGTAAAGCAGCAAACACTAAAAGAGCTTTACATAAGGTCAGCAGTAGCTGATTGCATGCTAAATGTTACGCTGGGCGGCGAGGGAAGGAGACGAACGCAGGTTAGAATGGGGAAAGCAGGATTTATTGGGCAAATGATAAATAAAGCATACACACAGCGAACTGAGGCGAGGGTGAAAACGGGTGGACAACGCAAACTAAGCCGAGGCTGTAAAACGGTTGGAACGGAAATCAAACGAGCAACAAACCTGGGGATGTGAGGGACGCGGACGAGCATGGATGAGAAAAGTACGGAGTGCGTTGGGACGCGAGACGGGGAACG
>JAJAGP010001434.1:0-42183 GCA_025084515.1 Ancistrus triradiatus
CTTTAACTTCCTGGCTGATGTCTTGAGATGTTGCTTCAGTATTTCCACATAATGTTCTTTCCTCATGATACCATCTATTTTGTGAAGTGCACAAGTCCCTCCTGCAGCAAAACAACCCACAACATCACAACATGATGCTGCCACCCCCATGTTTCACAGTTAGGATGGTGTTCTCAGGCTTGCAAGCTTCCCCCTTTTTCCTCCAAATGTAACGATGGTCATTATGGCCAAACAGTTCAATTTTAGTTTCGTCAGACCACAGGACATGTCTCCAAAAAATAAGGTCTTTGTCCCTGTGTGCATTTGCAAACATTAATCTGGCTTGTTTATGTTTCTTTTGGAGTAATGGCTTCTTATAATGACACACTCTTACCAGTTTCAGCCAGCATCTTCACAAGGTCTTTTGCTGTTGTTCTTGGGTTGATATGCACAATTCGGACGAAAGCACATTCAGCTCTGAGACACTGAACCCGTCTCCTGCCTGAGCGGTATGATGGCTGGTCAGCCCCATCTTGTTTGTACAGATGAACGCCTTCAGATGAAGGCACATTCAGGCTTCTGGAAATTGCACCCAAGAATGAACCAGACTTGTGCAAGTCCACAATTCTCTTCCTGATATGTTGGGTGATTTATTTTGAATTTCCCATGATGTTACACAAAGAAGCAGTGTGTTTCAGTTGTGCCATAAAATACATCCACAGGCGTGTCTCTAATTAACTCAGATGTTGCCAATAAACCCATCAGAAGCTTCCAAAGACATGACATCAACATATGGGCTGTCCCAAATTGTTTAAAGGCATAGTAATCTAAGTGTATTTAAACTTTTGGCTTTGAAGAAAGTAATAAAAATTGCTTTAAAAAATTCCCTCTCTCATTATTCTGGCATTTAGCAAACAGAAATAATTTTGGTAATACTAATTGACCTAAAACGGGAAAAGTTTATTCTGATTTCATGTCAGACAGTGAGAAAAAAATCATAGGTGTCTTTTTATATAGTGTATGTAAACTTCTGATTTCAACTGTATATATATATATATATAAAATTATATTCTTCCTGGTCAGGGTCACGGGGTCTCTGGTACCTATACCCAGATAACACTGGGCACAGACATAAGTGTGCCCTGCACCTGACACCATTCCATTGCAGGACCAGCAGAGGTCACTATTACAGCACTGGGGGATGATCCCTTGATCAGTCTCACCTCCCTCAGACACGATAACAGTGCCAGTCCAGGCACTGTCTGGACTTGAACCTGGGTTCCTCTGATGGCTTAGAGCGCTGCAGTTCTTGAGTCCACACTCTAATTTATTTAGTTAGTTATTTATTCATTAAATAATGAGTTTATCTGTGTTCATAAGAAAAAGTGAAACGTGTTGTAAAAAGTCGAAAAGCGATTCAGGGTCACAGCAGGACTCAGGAGATCAAACATGACCCCAGTGGGTCCCATCCCTCAGGGTGACCCTCCATCACCCCCTAAATGGGACGAGGGAGGGCCGAGCGTTCTTTAATGTGATTGGACGGTTGAGGTATTTGGGCTGAGAGAGCAGAAGCTGCTGAAGTTCCACATAACCGACATCCTGACTTAGAACTGCAGATAAAAATAAAAACTCCTTAATCATGCATGGACAGAGAGGAAGCAGCGACCGAGCACGACCTACAGCACAGACCTCACAACCAACCGGGGGCTGAACGACCACCTGCGCCACCCTCAGGTCATCAAGAAAAAAAACAAAACAGAGTCTGTGATATGGAATATATTAGAACCAGGGGAATTAGAGAGAAAAAAACATATTCATATAGAGATACAGAAAGTACAGACAGAAATATTCTTCTTTCTTACAGCAAGAAGGTCCCGGGTTCAGTCCCAGGTGCAGTGGCCTGGGTCCTTTCTGTGTGGAGACTGCACGTCCTCCCTGTGTCTCCGTGTCTCATGCCAAATTGGCATTGACTTGAGTGTATGAGAATTCCCAGAGCCGGCTAAGTGCTATGGGTTGGAGAAAGACCTGGTGACCCACTCCATAAAAACCCTGTGGATCAGTATCACCAGGCTTCCCGATGGAGGGCCATGGCCAAGACTGGTCCACAGGCTATCCAGGGGTCGGACGCTACTTTCTGTTCTGTCCTCTCCCTTAACCATTTCTTATTCTTTCACATTTATTTTATCATATAATTCATTATTTCTTTTCATTTTCTATCTTACACTGTTTATTTTCATGTTATTTCTAATTCGTCTGCCTCTTTCTTTCCCCATTTTCTGCACTTCTTTCTTTTCTTTATTTCCCCCTCCTTTGTTTTTGTCTTTCCAAAATTCCTTAAGTCCCTTAATTTCTTCATTCCTCCTTTCCTTCCTTTTTTCTTGCTTTGTTTGTTTCTTTTTTTGTCCTTCATTCTTTTTCTTTCCTTCTTCATTCCTTAACCATTTCATTGTTTATTTTCTTTTCTTTATTTCTATTCTACTTTACCCTTCCTTGTGTGTTTTATTTCTTATTTTATTTTATTTTTCTCTATTTATTTCCTTCCTTTCTTTCTTTCTTTCTTTCATTGTATAAGTTTTTTATATTTTTTTTCTGTAATCTGTCTTTCATGTTTTTAATTTTTGACATTTTCTTTATTTCTTACTACCAGTTAGTTCTTTGTCTTTTGTTTTTTCTTTCCTCGTTCTCCTGTTGCTTTGCTTTTCATTTCATTCCATTCTCATTTCAGTCTTACTCTGTTTTCTTTGTCGAATTTCTGACTTTCATTTCTTTCTTTCTTTCCCCTTTGTTTGTTTTTTTTCTTTTCCTTGTTCCTTTATTTTTTCTTTGGTCTTTCATTATTTTCTTTTTTCTCCTACCCTATGTTTCTTTTCTTTATTTCTATTCCACACTCCATTTCCTTATCTGTATTTTGTTATATCTCTTTTTGCTTATTCTTTTTTAATCTGTCTTTTGTTCTTTCTTTTCTTTCTTCCTTTCTTCCTTTCTTTCTTTCATTCATTCATGTTTTCTTGTTCTTACCTTTTTCTTTCTTTCTTGCATCTTTGTCTTTCTTTTTTCTTTCCTCCTTCCTTCACCATATACATTGTTTTTCCTTTTCCTTCTATTGACTTTTTTCTTTCATTCATTCTTTCAGCCCTTTTTCTGCTTTTTCTTTTCATTTTCCTTCCTTTCATTCTGATTATTTTACTTGTTTTATTTGTTCCTTCTTTTTCCTTGTTCTTTCCTTCCTTTTTTGATATTATTTATATTTTATTTTAATTCTGTTATGCTTTAGTTTTCAGTCTCTTTTCATTCTTTCTTTGTTCTTCCTATTTTTCTATTGCTATTGTTACTATCACCAGCTATTGAAGAATATTTAAAGCCATATCAAGAGCATCATACAAAATGTAGATTTTAAATGATGTTTTGGCTTTAGGATTAATTTTATTCTCTTTCGATTATTTTATTCTTATATAATGTAATTCTTACAAGTGGAAAACAAAAGAATAATTATATATTATCACCTGGTCCAGGGTAAAGGATCCACTCTGTTCCCAATGCATTATGGGACAAACGCAGGACTCTGATCAGGATGAAGCAGTTACTGACGATGAATAAACCCATTCTAATGACACTGTGATATAGTGGTATTAAGCTAGTTAGGAAGTGATTGTTTAGGAGAGGTTTCCATGCTGTCGCAGGATTTGGCTTAGTAAGCACAGCGGGTGAGAGAGAGAGAGAAAGAGAGAGAGAGAGAGAGATGGTGATGAGTACAGTTACATATTTAGACAGTCTCTCACTTCACCTCACATCATCCTGTTTATGAGTCACTGAGGCTCACAGCGCACTCTGAACTTAACCTAACAGTGCTGTCTCAGCCAGATAAGTAAATGGTTACAGGTGTGGTCTATTCGACACTGGGTCTTACCACAAGGGGACGTAAAAGTGCTTCCCCTATAGCACTGTCCTATAAAAAAGCTCTCAGAGGCTACTTTTGGATAGTGTAGCTCTTGGTGAGACATTTTGTCTCATTGACAGACTTTGAGAGGGGGAGCATCATTGGACTGGGAGAAGTAGGATGGTGGTTTTGATGAATTGCCTCCATCTGGGCTGTTCTGACCTAGCTGTTAGGAGGTGTTGGGAGCAGTGGTTTTATGGGGGCACCCACACACGGTGAACAGGCTCTGGACGGCCCAGACAGACCCCCAGTAGAGAGGATCGTTTGATCCTCCGACAAACATGAGCAGCTCCTACAGTTTCATATCCACCATCCAGACGCCTTCATTACATACCCCTGTCTCTGTCCAGACCATTTCCAGGGGCTTAGCAGAAGGAAATTTGTTGTCACGGCGCCCATTACATGTCGTGCCATTGTTTGCAGTGATGTCATGAACGAGAAACCTGGACTGATATGGACTGGGACCGTATCATCTTTAGTGATGATTCCAGGTTCTGTTTGGGATCCGACGATGGTCGGGTTCGAATATGGAAGCGTCATGGTGAGAGCTTCAATCCTGCGTTTTGCTGTGGAGTGACACACTGCCCCAACTCCTCGTAGTGATACAAGGGACACTAACAACTCAGCTATATGTGCAGGACATCCTGTGGCCACGTGTGTGTAGATGTCACTAATGTTGATAAAGTCCTGATAATGCCAGAGATAGAGATAGAGAGAGAGAGAGAGAGAGAGAGAGAGAGAGAGGCATCTGTCAGGCATGACTAATGCATCGTGGAAAGGAAGTTGGAAAGCAGAAGAGTGTCATCACACTGTGTCATCTGCTTTTCTGCAATCTCTCTCTCTCTCTCTCTCTCTCTCTGTAAAGCCTAATAACATGTTCTGTTGGATTCTCTGAACCATTTACAAGTGGATCATCAGGAAAGATGCCAAAACTTTCAGTAATTTTTCTCTTTTTCTCTCTCTCAGGCTGTGCGTGTGTGATATGGACCGATTGGGGCGGAACGAGTTTATCGGGGAGGTTCGAGTGGCTCTGAAGAAACTCAGAGAGGGAGAAAGCAAACGATACAACATGGGGCTGGAAAGAATTGCCCAGGTACTGAGAGAGAGAGCTGCATAATAATGTATGTAATAATAATAATAATAATATCAAAGTAAATTATTATTATTATTATTATTATTATTATTATTATTATTATTATTGCTGTTACTATTTTTATTATAAATACTGCTATTATTACTATTATATTACTGTTATTATTGTTATTATTATTCTCATTATTAATAATAATAATAATACTGATAATAATAATAATAACAATAATAATAATGATAGTAATAATAATAATTATTATTATTTATCTTACTATTATTGTTATTGTTATTATTATTTAGTAGTGCAATTATTATTGTTGTTATTATTATTATTATTATTATTATTATTATTACGTTGATTTTTATAAGTAGTGCTATTATTATTTTTATTCTTCTTATTATTATTATTATTATTGTTATTGTAAGTAGTGCTGTTATTATTTATTACTGTTATTATTGTTGCTGTTATAAGTAGTGCTATTATTATTGTTTTATTAATTTTTATTTTTTTATTTTTTTGTTCTTGTTCTTGTTGTTATCTTCAGTCCCAGAACCAGAAGACAGAGGGCGCACGATTCACTTCTCCAGTCTGTAATAAGGAATATAATCTGTCTGTGTTTGTGTGCAGGTACGAGAAGGCAACAACCAGATGGTGGACCAGAAAGAAGTAGTGGAGGAGGAGGTACACACACACACACACACACACACACACACACACACACACACACACACACACACACACATAAATCTATCACTGTGTGGATTTACCATTTGCATAATAAAAAGAAAATCACATGTTTGCTTATGAGGACCAGTGAATGTTTCCACAAGGTAACAAATGTAAGCTATTACTATCCTTGTGGGGACGTTTGGTCCTTATAGTGATGTATAAACCTGACCCCCCCCCCCCCCCCAACACACACACACATGCGTACACACAGTGATGACTAGAGCTGAGCTTATTAATAGCGCCGTTGTAGACAATCACGTATTGATTTTGTTGTGTTTACCCTCCTCCATCTTGTGTGTGTGTGTGTGTGTGTGTGTGTTTCAGCGAGGACGTATCCTGGTGTCTCTGTGTTACTTAGTGGAGAAGACATGCTTGGTGGTCGGAATCATCCGCTGTGCCCACCTGGCAGCCATGGACTCCAACGGATACTCCGACCCCTTTGTCAAAATGTGAGTCATCCTCACGACCCTCAGTAACGTCTTCCATAAGTTTTAGGTCGCCGCTTTGTACCTATGTACCCGCGTGATACGTGATTTGTAGAGACCCAGGTTCGGGTGGGGGTAAAGGCACTGGACGGACTCGAGCCTGGGCCTTACTGCCATTATTAGTGCTGATGTTCTTCTAGAGTGTACATTATGGTGTGAAATCAGACGGAGTGCGAGAGTCTGAATCATGTCCCTATGAGTGGCGTTAATCAGAGCGTGCTCATAACACCGCCCCGCTTCCCATGCTAATTACTCATTAGTGCCGCGGGCCTCGTTAAAATAGAGCATCGCTCTGAGGAATAGCCACAGCGAGCATAGATCATTACCGAGAGCCTGATTCGTTAATGTTTCGCTTCACTACGAACCCTGGAGCTGAGGTTCAAGCTCACACAGGGGAGCCGACGCTTTTTAACGTATGCATTAAAAAAAATGAAAAGCTTATAGTGTTTATAGTCATTACCTGATTCTCCATGTCGATGATTAACTAAGGGAATTTGAGATCCATGGCACCTCATAGCTCAAATACACCCCTGAAAACACCTGTCTGTCGTGAGTCATCCCTTAACCAGCCTGCTCTCCTTCGGTTACAGCCAAAACGAAAGTGAAAGTGTCTTCAGGTGACTCCCAGCCTGGTCAGAAGGCACCTCTGGGACTCGAACCCAGATCCCTGCATTGGTGTGCTGGTATTTTTATTTGTTTAATATTTTTGTATTAATAGTAATTAATATTTCTCTTATTATTATTATTTTTATTATTGCTGTTATAATAATAACAATAACAATAATAGTAATAATTTTGTTATTGTTACTATTATTATTATTATTATTATTATTATTTTAATTGTTATTATTATAAGTAGTGCTATTATTATTTATTACTATTATTATTGTTGCTATTGCTATTGTAATAATGATGATGATGATGATAATGATGATAGTAATAATAATAATAATAATATTATAATTATTATAAGTAATGCTATTATTATTGTTATTATGATTATTATTCTTATTCTTATTATTATTGTTATAAGTAGTGCTATTATTATTGTTATTATTATTGATGTTGATGTTGTTATTATTATTATTATTATTATTACTACTACTATTATTATTATTATTATTATTATAAGTAGTGCTATTATTATTATTATTGTTATTGTTGTTGTTGTTGTTGTTGTTGTTTTTTAATTTGTTGGTTTGTATTTTTGTTGTTATTGTAACCCTCGCTGTTTGAACAGGCTCATGTTTGTGTGCCGCCAACTTTTAAGTACTGCCGGGGTCGGGTAAGATGTCTTTAGACTAGGGGTGGTGAAGTTGGCACCTCCGCTCATTTCTTAATTAGGCGTTGAGTATTATGAAATATGTAACGCTCCGTAGGCCCAGCGAGTGCAGACGGGTGCAGTCTCGACCCGCCGTGTCTCTCTGCAGGATAAATAATGGTGTTTGGGTTTCTGTCGCCGAGAGCCCGAGAGTCGTAATGGCACCTAATTAATATCCCTCTCTGGCTGTGTGAAAGATCGATCAGACGTTAATTCGCTCGCCTTCGGATGCTGCGGCGTACATTACGGACTCGTTAAGCTCATCTGCAGCGACGTTCCATCTCCCGTGGCACCAGGCGTTCGCCTAAATGTCAGCTACGTAATTACATTTAACTACGAATACAGTCGGTATTCCTAAAGATCCCGAATAAAACAAATTTTTTTATAAAACAGTGCCACCATTATAATTAACCCTGTCTCAGGCAGATATGACATGATTACAGATGTGCTCTGATTAGACAGTGGGTTGTTAAAAGTGCTTCCCCCATAGCGCTTCTCTATAAAAAGGCTCTCAGAGGCTACTTTTTTTGGTAGTATAACCTCATGGCGAGAAATCATTGTCTCTCTGAGTGTCTCTCTAACTATCTGAGTGTCTCTCTCTGAATGTTTGTGTGTGTCTCTTTGAATGCTCTCTCTCTGTCTTCTCTCTCTGAGTGTCTCTCTCTAAATATCTGATTGTGTCTCTAAATATGTGAGTTGTCTCTCTCTAAGTGCCTCTCTCTGAATCTCTCAGTGTTTCTCTCCAAGTGATTCTCTCTCTTTCTTTCTCTCTATGAATGTCTCTCTCTGAGTCTCTATCTCTGAGTGTCTCTCTTGCTGAGTTTCTCTCTGAGTGTATTTTCTCTCTTTGTATTTAATTTGTAACGATCTAATTTCAGCTCTTGTCCTTCATTCTAAGGTGTGTTGATTTCATTGGAAATGATGAAAGATAATATTTGGTGGGCAAATGTTTTGGTACCTTTCAAGATGATCCAGTAGCTTGTCATTGCAGGCTATGATTTTTTACCAAGAGGGCGCCACTGTGTGTATCAGTATTATAATGTACTGACAGGGTGCACAAACTTATGATGGATTTGTTTGCTTGCTCTTTGTCCCTTGTGGCAAAGTTTTGGCTCCTTTGTTCATTTTTCTTGCTTTCCTAAATGACTTTCTAAAAGTTACCCTGTCCTTCAGAGCCAAACTCAAACAGAACACATTACTGCTGCAGAGGAAGGAGAGCAGAGCTTTAATATTTTATTCAGTTTTAAATATATTATTTCTCTCCTCAGAGTGCTTCAGCCTGACATGGGGAAGAAAATCCAAGTATATAAAACCTCGGTGAAGAAGAAAACACTGAACCCCGAGTTTAACGAGGTGAGAAATTCGGCTTTTTTGTTTGTTATTTTGGTTATTTGCGATTGTTATGTAATTATAAATATATAACAGCACGTCCTTTCTTTTTATAGGATTAATTTATATTCATAGCTTCATGACTTACTACATTATTTAAGAGAGTAAAAAAAATTAATGGGTAAAATGACCAGTAGATATTCTGAGCTTCAAACCAGTTTGTCACGCTCGCTGGCCACCACGCCAGCGTCACCTGCCCACATCACAATCAACACGCACCTGTTCCTCAGTTTCATCATCACACCCACACTATTTAAACCGCACTCACCTCACTATCACCGCGGATTAATGATGATGTTGTCCTCGCCGCGTCCAAACGCTCGTCATCTCCGCGTCCCTACCGTATCTCGTCCGGCACCGCGTCCCTAACGCGCCCGGTTCTAATCCTCGCCCAGGTTCGTTGCTTGTTTGATTTCCGTTCCACCCGTTTTTCACCCTTGCCTGAGTTCGCTGTGTGTGTACCTCATTTGCCCCTTTTTGTTTAATAAATCCTGCTTTCCTTTGTTCTAACCTGCATTCGTCTCCTTCCCTCGCCGACCCGCCGTTACAACACCAGTAACCTCATCATTTCTTTTATATGACACATAATATATAATGTCATGTATAAAATTCGAGTTTGAGGGTTTTTTATTGACTCTATACTTATTTCTGATACTATATTTAATTTTTCTTTCTGCAGGAGTTTATGTATGAAGTTCCTCATGACCAGCTGGCCAAGAAAACGCTCGAGATCTCCGTGTGGGATTATGAACCTCGGGATGAGCAACGACTTCATAGGTGAGCGACCTAAAGAAACAAGATTAAAAATTCATGATGAATTTTTAATGACTTTAAAAATGTAAAACTGGGGGGTTTTATTCCTGGTTTGATTGATTTATGCTGACTGAACTGTGAGGAGTTTAAGTGGATCAAAGAGTCACTATAAACTTTACACTCCATTAAATCCTGAGAGGATTTTTAACTTTTGGTTGGAGGAGCAGGGACATGCCAGAGTGAGAGGTTTTAAACGAAGACATTCTTACACATGATCCATAAATCAGAGTGATATTTTACTTTGTAACACTTTTCATTTGGTCTCTCGTTTTAATCGGTTGTTTCTCTCTCAAGTTCCTCACGATGTTCCTGAGTGTTATGCTCGTTTATCACACCCATTGATCTAAGTTCTGTAAGTGTGAGTATGTGTGAGTTTGATACAGAGAGAGAGAGAGAGAGAGAGAGAGAGAGAGAGAGAGAGAGATACATCGTAAAAGAGGAGCTTTTCATCGATCAGTCAACCAATCAGTCAGCTTCTATAGAGTTCCAATAGATTCTGAACAGTTCCATCAATCAATCAGTCAATCAGAAGTTTAAGCAAGCAATCAACCAGCTTCTAGAGAATTCTACCCCCAAACAAATTCTCAACAGTCCAACCAATCAACTGTTAAATCATTAGTTTAACCAGTCAGTCAGCTTCAGTAGTTTTATCAACAAACAGCCAAAAATAATCAGCTTCTGGAATGTTCTACCACCATAAACATTCTAAACAGCTCAACCAATCAGGCAGTCAATAACTCAACCAATAAACAGCTTCTGGAGAGTTCTACCACCAAAGAAATTCTAAACAGTAAAACCAATCAACTAATTAAGCATTAGTTTAACCAAGCAAACAAGCTTCTTAAACTTCTTCTGAAGAGTTTTCAGTGATTCTGGAGAGTTCCAACACCAAAGAGATTCTACCAATCACCTAATCAATCAACCTATCAACAGTTTGACCAACCAGTCTTTGGCATCTGTATAGTTTTAGTACAAAAATCAGCTTCTGGAGATTCTGACCAACCAATCAAACAATCACCCAATGGATAGCTCCACTAATCAATCAGATTCTGGAGAGCATTCTACCTGATTCTGAACAATTCAATTAACCAATCAATAACTTAATCAATCAATCAAACAACCCATCAATTAAACCAACAACAGTTTAGCCAACAAATAGTCATCTTCTGGGGAAGTTCTACCACCATATTTTGAGTGAATCACTCAATCAGTCAGTCATTAGACGAACCATTCAGTTAGCTTCGGAAGATTTTTACCAGATTTTTACAATCAGTTTTTACGCCTTCCTTCAAATCATGTTTCTCCTGTCTTAATTCAGGTGGAGTGGAACTGGGAATAAATGCTAAAGGAGAGCGACTGAGGCACTGGTTTGAGTGCCTTAAACACAAAGGGAAGAAAGTGGAGTACTGGCACACCCTGACGCAGCAGGGGGCGCCGAGCAGTGATTAGCTCACCAAATGCACCCTGGAATAAGAGAAATAAGAGAAGAGGAGTTGTAGTAATAGCGACCCAATGCAATAAACCCAGTGAGAAGATGAAGGCTGAAGACACCATGTGTGTATCTGTCACATCGTCTGTTATATAACGTAGGTCAAACATCGTGACGTGAATGAGTGTGTCGGTGTCGCACACGCTACCTGTTTCAGGTGTGTAAGAGCCGCTAGCAGTGTGTGGGAAGAACAATCTGCACCTCCGTTAAAGCACAACTAACCCTGTTTGTTTGTCTTTGTGTATTTGTCTGTTGTGTGTGTTTTGTATGGAACCTGTGGTCTTTCCTATGTAATTCCTCCACACACACAAACACACACACACTTTATGGAGATAAAGTGGTCCAATCAAGAGTGGACACTGATGTCAAAATCTGAACACTGAACCAGTGTGTGTGTTTACGTGTGTGTACAAATGTGTATACATGGCTGTCTAATATGTATTTGTCCAGTCTACGCTGAACGTGTCTGTGAAGCCGCCTTCAGAACGTGTTCTCCAGGAAAGGCACTGCTGAAAGGTCTCTGCAGCCCTTTATTGTTGCGCCGTTGAAACCGCTCAACACACAAAAACCCAAGCAAGAATCTCAGAACAGGTCAATCATTATCCATACACTATCATCTGAGAGGAACACCAAGAAGAGAAATCCAACAACTGAAGCTTCCTCTGAAGAGTTCAGAAACCCTCTACAAAACTCAGCCGCCAGAGAGTTCAACCACCATATTCTGAACCTTTCCACTGCTGATTCTGAAGCTTCAGAAGAGTCTAATAACCAAAAAGCTTCGAAAAACGAAACAGGTTTGAAGAGCTCTACCACCAACCAGACAGCTTTGAAGAGCTCTAAAACCAATAAAACAGCTTTAAGAGCTCAATCACCAATCAAACATCTTTTGAAGAGATCTACTCCCAATACAAAGCTACTGGAGAGCTCTACCACCAATAAGACAGCTTTAGGACCACTAAAACTAATCATACATCTTCTAAAGAGTTCTACGACCAATAAAAAGCTTCTAAAGAGTTCTGCAACCAATAAAAATCTTCTGAAGAGTTCTACCACAAATAAAACGTTTTTGAGGAGCCGTAACAAAAATCAGAAAGCTTCTGAAAAGCTCTAAAACCAATCAAACAGCTTCTGAAGAGCTCTACCACCAATCAAACAGCTTTTGAAGAGCTCTACCACCAATCAAACAGCTTCTCAAGAGCTCTACCACCATCAGACAACTTTGGAAGAGCTCTACCACCAATCAAACACCTTCTGAAGAGCTCTACCACCAATCAAACACCTTCTGAAGAGCTCTACCACCAATCAAACAGCTTCTGAAGAGCTCTACCACCAATCAAATACCTTCTGAAGAGCTCTACCACCAAACAGCTTCTGAAAAGCTCTACCACCAATCAAACACCAATTAGCTTCTCAAGAGGTCAGTTTCTAGACAAACAGTCTCTGAATGGCTCATCCACCAACCAAACACCTTTTGAAGAGTTCAACCACCAACTGATCAGCTTCTCAAAAGCTCAGCAACACAGTACCTGAAGGGCTTCTCCACCAAATGAAAAGCATCTCAAGAGCTCGGTGAATGGCCAAACAGCCTAATAGGAAGCTAATAACCAATCTAAAAGCCTCCAAGGAGCATAACCACCAGTCAAATGGCCTCTGGAGAGTTTAGCCACCAAGTGAACAGCTTCTCAAGGTCAGTATCTAAACAAACAGCCTCTGAAGGACTCATCCACCAATGGAAGAGCTTCTAAAGAATTCAACCACAAATGGAACAGTTTCTGATGAGCTCAGGAAATGACTAAATCAGCCTCTGTAGAACATAATTACCAATTAAAATGCCTCTGAGAAGCATAACCACCAATCAAACGGCTCCTGGAGGGCTCAAGTACCAACTAATCAGATTATGAAGTCTATGAAATGCTTATCAACAACTAAACAGCCTCTGAACATCTCATCCACCACCTGTACAAACTTCTCATGGGCTAGGTAACTAAAGTAACAGCTTCTGAAGCGTTCAAACGCAAAACACAGAAAAGTTCAATACTCAATCAGACAGCTGAAGAGCTCAACAACCAATGGAAGTCACCATGAAGTCAACCATCAACTGAACAGCTTCTCAATAGCTCAGTAAATGACGAAACAGCATCAGAAGAAACTAATGACCAATCAAAACATGTCTGAGGAGCATAACCACCAAGCAAAAAGCCTCGAGAGAGTTCAACCACCAAAAGAAGAGCTTCTAAAGTGTTAACCACCAAAATGAACAGCTTCTGAAGACCTCAGTGAATTACCAAACAGTCTAATAATCAATCAATCAATCAAAATGCCTCTGAGGAGCATAAACACCAATCAAATTTAACTCTGGAGAGGAAGCACCAACTTAACCTTCCACCAGCTGAACGTCTATTTAAGAAGTCAGTATCTACATAAACAACCTCTGAAGGGTTTCTCCCCCAACTGAACAGCTTCTGCAGAAGTCAATAAATAACCAAACAACCTCTGAAGTAAATAATGACCAATCAAAATGCCTCTGAGAAGCATAACCACCAATCAAACGGCCTTGGGAGAGTTCAATCACCAACTGAACAGCTTCTCACGGTCAGTATCTAAACAAACAGATTCTGAAGAACTCATCCACCAATGGAAGAGCTTCTAAAGAATTCAACCACCAAATGGAACAGCTTCTGATGAGCTCATAAAATGACCAAACCAGCCTCTGTAGAACTTAAAGACCAATTAAAATACCCCTGAGAAGTATAACTACAAATCAAATGGCTCCTGGAGAGTTCAACCATCAACAAATCAGAGCTCAGTAACTAAGCAAACAGCTTCTGAAGTGTTCAACAGAAGAGCTTACCACTCTGAAGAACTTAATCTCTGAATACACAGCTTCTGAGTGGCTCATCCCATGAATTAAACACAAGGTTTTTCCAGTTGTTGGGTTCCTCAGGTCTGGATTAATCATTCTATATTCAGTACACAAAATGTTTTAATGTTTGTTTTAGTGTCTGTTCTGACAAGGGGTATTGTCTCGGATAATAAGAAGTCATACAGACTCTTAACGTCTCTCTTACGGGTTTTTCATTCTGTTGTAATGCTCAGATTCGTTCCTACATCCAGAGATTTGCATGGACATAAACGCTGTTTTATGTCACGTCCTTTGAGTCCAGTTCTGCCATGCATCACTATTTTTTGGTATTTGTGCTGTTGGTAAAACTAAAACGGGGTCTTCTGATCTAGATCTTCTAGATCTGTGAAGATCCTAAAACAGTCATGGACTGAGATATGCAAAAAAAAAACTAAACTAAATATATCTTTATGTTTCCTTAGTGTCTTGACAGCAGTCGCATGATTAAACATTAAGATGCTGCATGCCGACCAAACACCATCCCAGTGTCAGTGCCATCACACCAGTCTCCATTAACGTCTATTATAGAATGCCTTTCTTTTTAAACAAGAGAGACCGGGTTTGTATTTTGAAGATGATTTTTGCGGTTCCAGATCTTCCAGAAAACGTTTCTCATCTGTCCTCACGCTCCGTCTGTCTCTGGAATGTGTAACATGACTGCCATGCTGTGGCCAGTCTCTGCAATTGCATCTCAAAATTAAAAAAACAAACAAACAAAAAAAACCATCAAATAAAATACAGAAATAAAGAAACATGTAAAACACAAGGCGGTTTTCTGTTGTTAAAACTGTGTGCTATTTAGTTCATTTAGCTAATGCTACTGATCAACCAAAGCTACCTGTAACTTTTACGTATACATTTTTACTAGCAGTTCCTCAAGTTATCAAGCTGCAGCTTTAATGTGATAAAATGGAAGTTTTTATTATATTTATTTTATTATATATTATTTAATCACATTTTATTTATTGTATTTTTGATTATTAGAGTCTATATTTTATATGTCTTATGTTATACACTTGATTGTTTTATTTTATTTATTGCATTCTAGATTTTATTGTATTGTTTATTGTATTTTCTTTTTTGTTATATTCTATATTGTATTAGATTTTGTTCACTAAATTCTGTATTTTTTATGTTTTGTTTACTATATTCTATATGTTATTAATTATTATATTCTCTTTTTTATTGCATTTTAGATTTTATATATTGTGTATATTACATTGTCTTTTTATTATATTATAGACTCTTTATATTTTATTTATTATACTCTATATTTTATTTATTATATTATACACTTTTACACATTATCATTATACACTTTTATTATATTTTATTTACTATGTTTTTATTTTATTATATTGTTAATTTTAATCATTCTATTTTACCTTCTGTTTATTTAAACTATTAGTGTCGATTTATTATTTATTTCATTTCACTTAATTACTTTCTTTTTAGCTAATGTTATTGGATGAACTAGGGGTTTATTGAGTCATTAAAAAACACGTAACGATAGTTTTATAGCGTTTAATATAGTACAGGATGCACAGACTGCATGCTAACAGCGTTTGAGCTATAACGCTACACATTAGCATTTTATTTCTTTATTTCTGTAAACACGTGAGCATCCTTCACTGGGATTTCAGAGGATGGATGACCTTCCCCATGAACAGAGGGCTGTTGATCTGATCGTTCCACACCATCAGGACAAATGGCTGCATGGCGCTAAACATGTTGAACGAGCGCGAGTACGAGACGCTGCTAGCGGCCGCAGCTTCCACGCCTTTCTCCGTCAGAGCGAGAAAAGCACGATGGCGAGCGTCGGTCAGGACAACCGGATCCTCACGACGGAACATCCCGCACAGGTTCGGTTCCACAAACAAACCAGAGAGACCTGCAGAGAACGAACACGAGCTAACCATTAATAACGTGCAGCTACAGAAGCTAATGCAGCTATTGGTATCGATAACATGGGCTACGGTTGATTTAAATACTGATAATAAAATCTGAAAAGCTAATGATGATAAAGAATCCAAATGTCTGTGACAAACATGAGCAGGCTGACTAGGAGTTAGCTAGCTGGCTAATTTCGCTATTCCTGGTGATAAATGATAACAAAATGCTACTAATTAAAAAGTTGCTGCTAATGGAAAACTGAAAATTTCACAACATATAAAGGCTTTGATAACTGTGAGAAATGTTAGCAAGCTAATGGGAGTTAATTAGCTAACTAGCTAATTTCGCTATATTTAAAAATTAACAATAACAAAATACTGCTAATACAAATCTGAGAATGTAACAATGTTAATTAGGGTTGCCAACTTCTTCGACCCCCAATCAGGGACACTTTCCTCCATTTATATATATAATACACGTACACAAATATGTATATATATATATATATATATATATATATATATATATATACAACATAATTATATATACACATATATACATAATCTGTGTATATATATATATCTATATATATATTTCTAAAATTTTATAAATTTATATATACCTATATGTGTGTGTGGTGTATATAATATAAAATAAAAATTAATAATAAAATTGAGAAATAATATATTATCTCTATCTATAATATAATATTTATTAATTTTTACGCATTTCAGAAAAAATGAATTGTGAAAGCTTTCACAAATCTGAAAATGCCTAAAAAGTCATAAAAAATTGTATAACCAAATGTGTTTTTATACAAAATTGTATCTGTCAAAGCTTTCACACAAATCTTGAAAATGCCTAAAAGTAATAAATGTTATATAACTAAATGCTTTTTAATACTAAATTTTATATGTGAAAGCTTTCATAAATTCTGCTTAAATATAAAAAATAAATAACTTCATAATAAATATTTATTAGACAAAATTATATATGTGAAATCCAGATTATGCCTAAAGTAATAAATAATATCATCATTTACAACAATTTAAAGACAAAGTTATTCTGTGAAAGCTTTCACAATCAGAAAATTGCCTACACATAATACACAGTATGTAAATAACTGCCTATTAGACAAAATTATAAAGCCCTAAAATGTACTGCCGAATGATTTCACTTTAGATGATGGCGTCACCTGAATTCACAAATCAGGACGAGCCAAATGTCGCATTAATCACTGTTTAAAGTGACTTCATCACGAAATGCAAGGCGAAAAAAGCTCCGAATCGCAACCGCAAGCCACCTTTACTGCGGTTGGCCTTTTGGCTTCCCGCTCTTTTTTATAGTTGCAAAGTCTTTTTTTATTTACAGGTTCACTGCCCATTCTGACAGCATAAGGCTCCGCTCACAGCACACACACACACACACACACACACACACACACACACACACAGCTCTGTCACTAACGTAGCTACTGCAACTGGGAGTTTGTACCAGTTTAGGTGCCTTACTGGCCAATAAGGCTGTGACTGGAATACAGGACTGGAGCTGTCCCGGCCGGGACAAATCAAAATTGCCCAAAAATCGGGATGTCCCGGAAAATACGGGACGGTTGGCAACCCTAATGTTAATAAATAATCCAAATATCTATGACACATGAGCAGGTTGACTAGGAGTTAGCTAGCTGGCTTATGTGCTAGCTGGCTAATTTAGTTATCTATATTAGTAAACAATAACAAAACACTGAACATGTAATGATACAACTGAAAAACTTCAGTGCCTGTAACAAATTTGAGCTAGTTTACTGTCTGTTCGCTTGCTAACTACAACGTTAGCTAAGTGAACGTACAGTACATCAATGTGCTAAGCTAGCTAGCTAATGTAGCAAACATTACTGACCAAAAAGTGCGATTCTTATGCTTTTTTAAAATTGACTGCTGCTAATATAATACTGTAAAGCTCACAATGCAAATGAAGACTCTGATACCTGTGAGAAACATTTGAGCACGTTTACTAGGAGGTAACTAGCTGAAGAATGTGCTAAGCAGCTAATTAAGCTATCTTAATTAATAAACAATAACAAAATATGGCTAATAAAAACAAAAAACGGGAAATGTAACGATAAACACAACTAAAACATTTCAGTACCTGAATCTAATCTGAGCTAGTTTACTGGTTCTGAGCTAGCTGGCTAGTAGGCTAGCTACATAAACGTGCAGTACATCAATGTGCTAAGCTAGCTAGCTAACGTAGCTAACATTATTGTTTTGGTTTATTTGGCTACTGCTCATATAAAACTATAAATATCATGACACATAAAGACTCTGATACCTGTGAGAAATGTTAGCTTGCTTTATGAGGAGTTAGCTAGCTGGCTAACATGCCGACTTGCTAATTTAGCTAATGTAAGCGATAATAAAATACTACTAATAAAAACAAAAATGGTAAATGTAATCATAAACATGACTAAAACACTTCAGTAGTTGTAACAAATCTGAGCTAGTTTACTGGCTGTTAGCTAACTGTCCCATGTGCTAGCTACACAAACTAAGCTAACTAGCGGGCTAACAGACCTTGTTTCATGCTAACATATTAGTGGTTGCTGTGGTGTATTGTCTGTAGAATCGGACCAATTGTTTTGAGAAGGGCGTTGATGTCAGTGTCCAGCAGGAGTTTGATCATAGGCAGTGTAACCTCCGTCTCTGCAGGGGTCGCTCCGCTCAGCTCCTTCACCATGGTCATGACATTACTCTCGCTCAGCATCTTCTCCACCAACGCCAGCGCCTCCTTAGTATTGTGGTTTGGTACCAGGATGTACAGGCTGCTCTTCCCCTCCAGAGGAAACCTCGCCACCTACAGGACAAACAACAGTGTAAATAAGGTTCTGCTAAATACTGTGTGTGTGTGTGTGTGTGTGTGTTTGTACCTGGGCCTTTAGTTGAGGTACGTAGTTCATGGCCAGGTTATAGTTGAAGCTGTACAGAGTCTGAACAGGAACCAGTTCTCCTGAAAATGTTGTAAAGGTTCCACTCTGAACCTTAAACATCGCTCTCCACTTACCTACACACACACACACACACACACACACACACACACACGTTGTTGTTCCAAAGGTTTGTTCCTGCCATTCAATGAATGACCAAAGGAAATCAGTGAATCACATGTTGATGAGATTCACTCCTGTCTGGTTTAGTGAATCAGTAATTGAATCAGTGAATCATTTTGTTGAGAGCCACTCTGATTTGGATCCGTGAGTCATTTGATCCTGATGAGAGTAATGCCTGTCTGGTTTAGTGAATCAGTGATTGACTCAATGTTGCTTTGGATCAGAATCATTTGTTCATGACATGATTCACTCCTGTCTGGTTTAATGATTGAATCAGTGAATCATTTGGCTGGTACGTGTCTGAATCAGTGAATCATTTCACATTGACTGAGATTGTTTTTTTTTCCTTAGTCTGTAGTTTGTAATGCAAACAGTTTAACACTGACTAACCGCTGAAGTAAACAGCGTTGAGTAAAATAAATTCAGTCGACTCTTCCACTGTGTCCACCAGCTCTGTTATTCTGTTCTGTGTTTTACGAGCCACCCAATCATTGATCATCTTCACGTTCCCCTCGCTGCTATTGGTCAGCTTAGCAGGCACCGAGTTGTAGAACTGCTGAGATTGGTTCCTGAACGCTGCTTCCAGTGTGAGCCCTGAGGAAAACACATTTGATTAAATATGAATCAGTGTGGCATGTCTCAGCGTTGATGTGTGAGCCGTTTCACTCTGTACCCGGGTTATAAAACATCTGACTGGCCATAGTGATGGAGTCCTTCGTCTCATCCCTCATCTTCCTCATCACTGAGTGAATGCAGGAGAAATCCGTAGGAAGAGCAAGAGCTCTCTCCAGCTCCTCTCGCGTCCCTCCTCGGGATCCTGACAGAGAAAAACAAACCGGATTCATACAGATAAGATAACGATAATGGTAAACAGACTGGGAATGGGTGTAAGGGTTTGCAAAATCAATCTGTACAGGTGTGCAAATGTGTGTAAAAACATGTAAAGAGTAACAAAGGTGTATAAAAACTTTACAAAGCTGTCAGGTATATAAAACTGTGGAATGTCATTTGTATAGGTGTGTACAAAGGAGTTGTAAAAGTGTTAAAAAGTTTGCAAACGCAAAGATTTGAAGAGAAAGTTATTAAACACAAGCATAAAGCTTTATAAAGGTGTGTAAAATTTGTGTGTAAGGCTCTATAAAGATGAGTCTAGACATGTAAAGGTTTATAAATGTTTTCTAAATGTGTGTAAAAGTTTCCAAATGTGGATAAAGGTTTATAAATGTGTGTAAAGTTTTAGAAAGATTTATGAATGTGGGTAAAAGTTAATAAATGTGTGTAAAGCTTTCTAAATGAGCGTAGAGCTAGTATGTAACGGTTTATAAATATGTGTAAAGGTTTCAAAATGTGTGCAAAGGTTTAGCAATGTGTGTAAAGTTTTCTAAGTATCTGTAAACATCTCAAAATGTGTGTAAAGGTTTATCAATGTGTGTAAAGTTGGTATGTAAAGTTTTCTAAATGTGTGTAAAGATGGTAGGTAATGTTATGTAAATGTGTGTAAAGTTTTAGAAAGGTTTATGAATGTGGGTAAAAGTTAATAAATCTGTTAAATAAAGTTGGTATGTAAAGTTTTCTAAATGTGTGTAAAGTTGGTATGTAATGTTATCTAAATGTGTGTAAAGTTTTCTAAATAAGTGTAAAGATGGTATGTAAAGGTTTATAATGGTGTGTAAATGTAATATGTAAAGATTCATAACAGTTTGTAAAGATAGTACGTAAAGTCTATAATGGTGTCTCATGTCATGCATGTGTGTAAAGATGGTATGCAAAGGTTTAGAAATGCATGTCAAGATGTTATTGTAAATGTTTATAAATTGTGTAAAGATGTTACGTAAAGGTTTTAAATTTTGTGAAGATGGTATGTAAAGGCTTATAACGTTGTGTAATGCTGTGCCTGTGTGTAAAAGTAATGTGGAAAGGTTTTATAAAGGTTTATAAATGTGTGTAAAGATGTGGAACATGTATAAAGCTAATAAGTGGAGGTTTATAAAGCTGTGTAAGGTGTGTTCAGTTTTTTAAAGGTGTGTAATGCTGGTATGTAAAATCTTATGGAAAAATCACATCTGATGATGGTATGTAAATACGTATTCATTTGTGTGTGTGTGTGTGTGTGTGTGTGTGTGTGCTGTTACCCAGCAGCAGGTGAGAGAGCAGCCCAGCGATGCTGAGCGGTGAGAACAGCAGGTTGCTCGATGCTTGCAGTTCATTCAGTTTTTCATAGACGCGAAGAGAAAAGGCCGTCATGGACTCACTCACTGTCTTCTTCCATGACCTGTTCTCTGGATCCTCACACTTCTCCCAGGCCTGGGATTTGTTAAAACAGCGAGAGGGCGGGGCCTCTGCATGGCACAGACCAGTGGGCCGAGTTAGTCAAAGGGTACACAGTGCTATAATTCAGATCTGAAGCTGTGCAGATTTTAGATGACTCAGGTTTGTTTTTGTGTGGATCTGATATATCTCAGATTTATATATAACCTACAGTGGATATTTTTACATTTGTGAACACTTCTAGATTTCTGTATAAATAAGAGCTAAAGCATCATCAGATTTCATCCAAAGTCCTAAAAGTAGATAAAGAGAACCAAGTGAAACAAACGTTCTAAACTGCATTTGATGTGATGAGGAGTGATTTGCTGTAGATGGTGGAATATGGATGAGGCTTCACTTACTCTCCACCACCAGCTCCAGCAGCACAGTTTTCATTTCCAACCCTCTTTTGCTGACCTCGCACTTGTACATCCCTTCATCCCGCAGGTCCAGACTGGCGATTTCAATGGACCAGTCCTGCAGCTTGGGGTCAGCAGCCCAATGAATTCGACTGGTCATGACCTTCTCTTTCTTCCCCTCCACCTTTCTGCCGGGGCTCACGTTTTTGGGAACAGGTTTGATCTCCTGATACGGAGAACCTTCTCTCCCTTTGGTCCACTTCACCTTGTAGCCCATGTCTGCTGGGATGGGGGGTTGGCATGGAAGTTTCACTACCTCTCCTTCAGCTGCTATGATCAAGAACCACTTCAGGATGGGTGGGAGTGGGGTCTCTAGATAAGGTCAGGACAAGTAAAAACATCCGAAGGTCTTAAAATGATTATAATGCCAATCCAGATTTATCTTCAATACTCTTTAAGGATTTTGTGTAATCTATATCTCATGTTCATATGCAGCGTTTCTTACATTTCCTTTGACTTTTATTTCATTGCAGAGATTTCATGATTTTTTTTCTGGTCAATTTCATTTACTTTCTTAATAAACATCCATTCCTGCATCTGCTAAAAACAGATCTGTCATACTGATGGGTCTGAGCACAATCCCCGTTCCCACTGTATGATGGTCCATCCCAGATGCCTCCGAGCCCAGAGAAGCCGACACCCCTTCTGGACATGGTTATAACATATGGCTTCTTTTTAACACAGTAAAGTTTTAAGTGGCATTTGTGAATGTAACTCTGTATTGTAGAGCTTGATAAAGGTCTGATAAAGGAATCCCTTGTCCATGTGGTTCTATTAGCTATTGATGAATGATGGTTCTTGATGCAGTGTCGTCTGAGGGAGCGGAGATCGCCCCTCTTCAGTTTAGGCTTTTTAGGAAATTCCTTCAGATTCCTTGAATGGTTTAATGATATTATGCTCTGTAAAGGGAGAAATATACTGCTCAAAAAAATAAAGGGAACACTTGGAGTTATGTTGTGTTGTTTAAGTGTTCCCTTTATTTTTGAGCAGTATATATAAATCCCTTCCAGTCTTTCTTTGAGGAACATTGTTTATAAACATTTGTTGATAAACTGGAGATCCTCTGATCATCTTTACTCCTCAAAGACTCAGCCTTTTGTGGATGCTGCCTTTAGACCAAATCATGATTACAATCACTTGTTTGAAGTAACATAATTAGTTGGTTTTGTTCTCTCATTATTAGCCCTAAATTTCCACCATCCCAACTTCTTTTGGAATGTGTTGCAGGTATGAAACGCAAGAATGGATCTTTATTTGACTAGATTTAGACTGGGATGCATGGCTTGGGTTACTGGGGCTGGAGTCTGGAGTCATGTCTGGCCTGCCTGCCTTGTCCGTTAGCCAGGAGTGTTGGGTGGGGGGCAGAGCTGGGGGCTCATAGTCAAAGAGTCTTATGGTGATCAGAGACGTTGGGTTGCTGTCTTTTGTCTCCCGTGGGGTTGCCGATGTCTCGTGTGATCCCTCTTGGCTGTGTTACCTTCCTGTTCTCCTCTTTCTAGCTATGCTGCTATAGCTAATGCTGCCGGGGTCTCATGCTACACATGGCATCAGTGATTGTTAATAGACACTGTGCTCTTAATCAATAATTAATTACATTTTCTGTTTTCTCTCCGAGCTGTGCTCCGGTACCAGTTCCTGCCCCACACATGATGTTCATCTGCTGGAGCTCCACTCAAGCTGCTTCCGTCATCAGCTCCAGCCCCATCATACCCGGGCCCACTTAAATGTCGATGTGCAAACATCACATTTTATTTGAACTATGACTCCATGACTTTTAGTATCGCTCTTAGATTTATCATCTACGCCGGCCCAAGGAGGTTGGGTCCCTTTTTTGAGTCTTGGTCCTCCCAAGGTTTCTTCCTATAACACTTAGGGAGTTTTTCCTTGCCACTGTCGCCCTAGGCTTGCTCAATTTGGGATTGGACGTAGTTATTAGGAGATAATCTAAACTTGTAAAGTTGCTTTGAGACAATGCTCCATTGTAAAAAGCGCTATATAAATAGATCTGACTTGACTTGACTTGACTTATTAACAAATGAAATGAAGTTAACCAGAAAAAAATATCTCAGGTTCATTACATTTTCCATACCGATCCAACTTCTTATGATTTGGGGTTGTATAATATGGAGTAAAAATGTGAAAGCTAGGGATCAGTAGACCAGGACAAAGCAAGACCTACAAGCTCTGTCATGCTTCTTAAACATGAGACGATGATGATCAGGTGCTCAGGCCAAGATGAACGTCCCCCAGTGCTCTACAGCGCCAGACGATGGATAACTGAGGAACTATTGATGTTGCATATACTCAGGTCTGTAATATCAATCAGTTTTGTTACAATCTAGATCTTAAGCATTTGATTATAAAGATATACAAATGTTTTCTTTAAACTATATAAACTATTTGATGTCTATAGCTTCACTGTAGTTGTTTGTACCTCTAAGTTTAAATGTATAAAATGTTATAATAGGTTGGTTTGCCCAACGTTTTAGCCCCAGACAAACCTCTGACGCTGATGACAAACGTTCTCTTCATCTTCATGAAACCTTCCCCCATCAGTCCCTTCGTCATGCACTCATAGGTCCCGGTGTTGCTGGGCTTCACTCGAGTTAAATGCAGCTCTTGATCTGTGTTGTTGAGCGGAGAGTAGAGTTTTGGGTCGACTCTGTCTCCTGTCTGTCCCGCTGCAAATCTCCAGCTGAACTCAGGAGACAGCAGGTCAGCCGGAGAATCAGTAATGCACTGAAGGGTGAAGTGTGAACCCACCGGGAGATTTATGGTGGGGGAACTCAATGAGAACTGGGGAAAAGAAATTACAGAATTTAAAGATTGACACAACCATAGATGAGAAAATGTTGGGATAGTATGGAAAATGCAAATAAAAAAAAACACAGCATTTCTTACATTTCCTTTGACTTTTATTCTATCGCAGACAGTATGAACCTGAGATATAGATGTTTTACTGGTCAACTTCATTTCATTTCTTAATAAACATCCATTCCTGCATTTCAGGCCTGTAACACATTCTAAATTCTAAATAATGATGTCATTTCAAACAGGTGATTATAATCATGGTCTGGTACAAAAGCAGTATCCACAAAAGCCTGAGTCTTTGAGGAATAAAGATGATGAGAGGATCTCCAGTTGATCACCAAATGTGTAAGAAAAATGATTGAAATGTTGAAAACAATGTTCCTCAAAGAAAGACTGGACAGAGCATAATATCATTAAACCATTCAAGGAATTTCAGTGTGTAATGGGTGAGGGTACAAGCCTAAACTGAAGAGGGGTTATCGCCAATCCCTGAAGAAAGAAGGAAGGAAGGAAGGAAGGAAGGAAGGAAAACAAGAAAGAAAGCAAAGAAAGATGGAAAGAGAGAAAAGAAAGAAGGAAGCAAGAAAGACAGAAAGACAAATGGCAGAAAGCAAAAGAGACAAGAACAAAGGAAATACAATGGTGCTTGAAAGTTTGTGAACCCTTTAGAATTTTCTATATTTCTGCATAAATATGACCTAAAACATCATCAGATTTTCACACAAGTCCTAAAAGTAGATAAAGAGAACCCAGTTAAACAACTGAGACAAAAATATTATACTTGGTCATTTATTTACTGAGGAAAATGATCCAAATTACATATTAGTGAGTGGCAAAAGTTTGTGAACCTCTAGGATTAGCAGTTAATTGGAAAGGTGAAATTAGAGTCAGGTGTTTTCAGTCAATGGGATGCCAATCAGGTGTGAGTGGGCACCCTGTTTTATTTTAAAGAACAGGGGATCTATCAAAGTCTGGTCTTCACAACACATGTTTGTGGAAGTGTATCATGGCATGAACAAAGGAGATTTCTGAGGAGCTCAGAAAAGAGAGTTGTTGATGCTCATTCAGGCTGGAAAAGGTTAACAACACCATCAAAAGAGTTTGGACTCCATCAATCCACAGTCAGACAGATTGTGTACAAATGGAGGAAATTCAAGACCATTGTACCCTCCCCAGGAGTGGCCAACCAACAAAGATCACTCCAAGAGCAAGGCGTGTAATAGTTGGCGAGGACCACAATGAACCCCAGGGTATTTCCTAAGCAACTGAGGCCTCTCTCACATTGGCTAATCTTAATGTTTCATGAGTCCACCATCAGAAGAACACTGAACAACAATGGTGTGCATGGCAGGGTTGCAAGGAGAAAGCAACTGCTCTCCAAAAAGAACATTGCTGCTCGTCTGCAGTTTGCTAAAGGTCACGTGGACGAGCTTTTGATTTAAAAGAAAAGCGTTATGTTTTTTGGAGAAAGGGAAACACTGCATTCCAGCATAAGAACCTTATCCCATCTGTAAAACATGGTGGTGGTTAGTATCATGGTCTGGGCCTGGTTTTGCTGCATCTGGGCAGGACGGCTTGCCATCATTGATGGAACAATGAATTCTGAATTATGTCAGAGAATTCTAAGGAAAATGTCAGGACATCTGTCCATGAACTGAATCTCAAGAGAAGGTGGGTCATGCAGCAAGGGACAACGCCCCTAAGCACACAAGCCGTTCTACCAAAGAATGGGTTACAGAAGAATAAAGTTCATGTTTGGAATGGCCAGTCAAAGTCCTGACCTTAATCCAATGGAAATGTTGTGGAAGGACCTGAAGCGAGCAGCTAATGTGAGGGAAACCCACCAAACATCCCAGAGCTGAAGCTGTTCTGTACGGAGGAATGGGCTAAAATTCCTCCAAGGCGGTGTGCAGGACCTGATCAACAGCTACAGGAAACGTTTAGCTGCAGATATTGCTGCTCAGGGGGTCACACCAGATATGAAAACAAAGGGTCACATACTTTTGCCACTCACTAATATGTAATATTGGATCATTTTCCTCAATAAATAAATGACCAAGTATATATTTTTGTCTCATTTGTTTTAAACGGGTTCTCTTTATCTACTTTTAGGACGGTGTGTGAAAATCTGATGATGTATTAGGGTCATATTTATGCAGAAATGTAGAAAATTCTAAAGGATTCACAAACTTTCAAGCACCACTGTAAATACAGAAAGAGAAAGGAAGAAAAGAAAGAAAATAAATTAGAGGAATCTGGAGTAATTTACTAAAAAGCCTAAACTGAAGAGGGGTGATCTCCGCTCCCTCAGATGCAAGTCAAGTCAAGGTCAAGTCAGATTTATTTATATAGCGCTTTTTACAATGGAGCATTGTCTCAAAGCAACTTTACAAGTTTAGATTATCTCCTAATAACTACGTCCAATCCCAAATTGAGCAAGCCTAGGGCGACAGTGGCAAGGAAAAAACTCCCTAGTTCTAGGAAGAAACCTTGGGAGGACCAAGACTCCAAAAAGGGACCCCCAACCTCCTTGGGGCGGCGTAGATGATAAATCTAAGAGCGAACTAAAGTCATGGAGTCAAAGTTCGAATAGAATGTGAAGTATGCACATCAACATTAAGTGGGCCCGGGTATGATGGGGCTGGAGCTGATGACGGAAGCAGCTTGAGTGGAGCTCCATCAGATGAACATCATGTGTGGGGCCGGAACTGCCGGAACACAGCTCGGAGAGAAAACAGAAAATGTAATTAGTTATTGATTAAGAGCACAGTGTTTATTAACAATCACTGATGCCATGTCAATCACTGATGCCAAGTGTAGCATGAGACCCCGCCGGCAGGCAGTAGCTATAGCAGCCATAGCTAGAAAGAGGAGAAGTGGTAGGTAGGAAAACACAGCCAAGAGGGATCACATGAGACATTGGGCAACCCCATGAGCGGCAGAAGGACAGCAACCCAACGTCTCTGATCACCATAAGACTCTTTGACTATGAACCCCCAGCTCTGCCCTTATTCTAAGGCAAGGATGCATGAGTCAAGATCACGAGGGACCCAAGCCTTAGTTCAGCCAGACCGCCCACTCGGACACTCCCGGCTAGCGGACAAGGCAGGCAGGCCAGACATGACTCCAGACTCCGGCCCCAGTGACCCAAGCCATGCATCCTGGTCTAAATCTAGTCAAAAGCCTGCGTAAATAAAGTATGTCTTTAGCCTAGACTTAAAACTTTGGAGGGTGTCTGAATCTCGAACGAAAGTGGGAAGTTTATTCCATAGTTGGGGGGCCATGTATGAGAAAGCCTTTCCCCCTGCTGTGACTTTTTGAATTCTAGGAACTAAAAAAGAAGTCCTGAACCCTGCGAACGAAGTAGACGAGTTGGATTGGTAAAAACTCTAAAGAGGTAACTCAAAGATAATGTGGGGCCGGCCATGTAGAGCTTATAAGTTATAAGAAGTATTTTGTAATCAATGCGGAGGGAACTGCATCAACAACCATCATTCATCAACAGCTGATAGAACCACATGGGCAAGGGATTCCTTTATCAAACCTTTATCAAGCTCTACAATACAGAGTTACATTCACAGATACCACTTAAAACGTTACTGTGCTAAAAAAGAAGCCTTATGTTATAACCATGTCCAGAAGGGGCGTCGACTTCTCCGGACTAAAGACAAAAAGGAGCATCCAGACTGTTATGAGGAACAAGTCCAAAATCCAGGTCCTTGGGAAAGATCATTTCCATTTCTGTGATGCAGCACTAATGCAGAAAAGTACCATGAGATGTTTATTAACAAATGAAATTAAGTTGACCAGAAAAAAAACATGAAACATCTCAGGTTCATACTGTCTGGTCTTATCTTCATAAAGGTCCTCTCTTTAACTTTTAGATATGTATGATATATTTAGCATTATTGCTCTAATACAGACGTCGGTATAAACTCGGTTTTATTTTTATCTGTTGTGTAAGACGCTCTTTAAACTTCAGCATTAGTGCTTAGCAGTGCTGTTTTGTTGACTTACCCCCAAAAGCAGCAGGAGAATGACACAGTGCAGCATGATGGTGCAACTCACGCTTTAAAGAGACAAGAAAAGCAGAAAGAAAGTCAATCATTTAAAAAATAATGGACCATAAACACGGTTCAGCTGCTTTTAACATAATACAAACATATCATTACATACAAATAAAATACATTAGTATCAATCACAGTATATTTAAAGTATAATATACAATTATAATTAATACCACAAGACCCTGATTACTTTAAATTTGATCAAAAAATGACAAACAAGCACAAAAAGTCAGCAGTAAGAGCTGCACTCACTGGTCCGGAGCAGAAGTCCTCTCTATAATCTCTTTCTAATCAGAGCATTTGCTGGAAGTTTGATCTCCCCCGATGCTTTTTTTCTCCATTGATTAGTGAATTATTACTCAAATGTTTGTTGGTTTAAGGATTTTCTTATTTGCACAGCTCCTTTTCACTGAAAGAGCCTCATTTACTGAACATCACATGACCCAAATCTGGCAGTTAGCCTTGTGTTTAAAGCTCCGGAAGCTCTGAGGACTGAAATGGAAACTTCAGATTTATAAATGGATTTGTTAGGATATTTAACAGTTATGGTGTTGGAACATATCTAAAATTACAGGAGCTACAAAGTATTATACAAAATATGACCAAAAGTATTGGGACACATTCACTTTGTACCTACAGGAGCTTTTCTGACGTCCCATTCTAAATCCACAGGCATTACTATGGAGTCAGTCCCCTGATTTTGGACTGTGACTGTGGGATTCATCAAGAAGAGTGTTTGTGAGGTCAGACACTGATGTTGGTACAAGAGAAAAGAATAGAAAAGGTCCTTCCCCAAACTGTTCCTAAGTTAGAAGTGTACGATTGTCCAAAATCTCTTGGTTATGCTGAAGCATTAAGATTTCCCTTTCCCACTGGAACTATGGGTATCTTCACACACACACACACACACACATACACACACACACACACATACACATAAATGCGCGCACACGCACGCACACACACACACACACACACACACACGCGAACGCACACACACGCGAACGCACACACACGCGAACGCACACACACACATGCACACGCACACGCACACGCACACACACTCACACACACACACACCTGGCAGTGTTTCCAACAGAGAAAAAAGACAAATTGGTTTCCTTCACTTTCTCTCTCTCTCTCTCATTCTGCATCACAAAAGTTACAATAAAACAAGTGACTCTGCTTCACTGTTGCCACACACACACACACACACACACACACACACACACACACACACACACACACACACAGAACAGCTGGCAGTGTTTCCTGTAGAGTTCAAAACATTCTTCCTCTTTCTTTCTTTCTTTTTCTTTCTTTCTTTCTTTCTATATTTCTTTCTTTCTTTCTTTAGCATTAATAGCATTTTCTCTCTCTCTCTCTATCTCTCTACACACATTCTGCATTGTACATGTTACAAATATCAGTGAATCTGTTTCCTTGTAGCTCCAGATGTGTGTGAAGGTCTTCGTTGCTATCAGAAAGAAACACTGACAAGAGTGTGTGCCAGAGACGCTGATGATGTCAAAGCTGCTGTACATCTGAAGCAGAAGTGTGGTGTGTGTGTGTGTGTGTGTTACTCCCTCTTCTGTATCTGTAAATGCTGAAGGTTACTCACCTGCAGAACCTCCGATAATCCATGTGAAAGTGTTGCAAACAAAAGCGAGAGAGAGAGAGAGAGAGAGAGAGAGAGAGTGGTGGGGGAGTGAGAGAAGAGGGAAATAGACACTCTCTACTGAATATTAATTATAACTAGAAAAGTGCATTTCCTGAAGCAAACACAGTACGGTTGGGCAGCTAAAGTGGATCCACTTGTTATTCTCTTGGTCAGTAAGGTGGAACAGTTTTGGTAGGTCAGGGAAAAGTTGTTACTACTTGGTTGCTATGGTTTTCCAGGTGGTTGCTATGGTATGGAGTCACTATGGTATCTCAGGTGGTTGCCATGTTGTTGCTATGGTATTGCAATGTGGTTGCTAAGTAGTTGACAAGTGGTTGCTATGGTGTTGCTGTGGTATACCAGGTGGTTGCTATGGTGTTGCTGTGGTATACCAGGTGGTTGCTAAGTAGTTGACCAATTGGTTGCAATGGTTTGCTATGGTATTGCAATGTGGTTGCATAAGTAGTTTGACAAGTGGTTTGCTATGGTGTTGTTGCTGTGGTATTAACAGGTGGTTGCTATGGTGTTGCTGTGGGTATACCAAGGTGGTTGCTATGGTGTTGTGATGTGGTTGCTAAGTAGTTGACAAGTGGTTGCTATGGTGTTGCTATGGTATACAGGTGGTTGCTATGGTGGTGTGCGATTGTGGTTGGCTAAGTAGTTGACAATTGGTTGCTATGGTGTTGCTATGGTTATTGCAATGTGGTTGCTAAGTATTTGACAAGTGGTTGTGCTATGGTGTTGCTGTGGTATACCAGGTGGTTGCTATGGTGTTGTGTGATGTGGTTGCTATGGTGTTGCTGTGTGGTATACCAGGTGGTTGCTATGGTGTTGTGATGTGGTTGCTAAGTAGTTGACAAGTGGTTGCTATGGTGTTGCTGTGGTATACCAGGTGGTTGCTATGGTGTTGTGAAGTGGTTGCTATGGTGTTGCTGTGGTATACCAGGTGGTTGCTATGGTGTTGCTGTGGTATACCAGGTGGTTGCTATGGTGTTGTGATGTGGTTGCTAAGTAGTTGACAAGTGGTTGCTATTTTGTTGCTATGGTATACCAGGTGGTTGCTAAGTAGTTGACAAATGGTTGCTATGGTGTTGCTATGGTATACCAGGTGGTTGCTATGGTGTTGCGATGTGGTTGCTAAGTAGTTGACAATTGGTTGCTATGGCTTCCCAGGTGGCTATGGGGTTGTTGAATGAAAACTGAATGAAAGACAGACAGAAGACAAACAGAAATAAATGTATTAGAAATAAAAAACATACAATAATAAAAAAATAAAATGCTCAAACAAAGCAAGAAAATAAAGGTACAAATGAATGAAGATAAAATAACAAGAAAATTAGTAAAACGAAATATAATTTAGCATTAAACAAAAGCAAAAGAAAAATATAATGGTTTGTAATACTGGTGAAGGAAGGAAAGAAGGAAGGAAGGAAGGAAGGAAGGAAGGAAGGAAGGAAGCCCAAAATTAAGTAAGAAAGAAAAAACAAAATAATCAAAAGAAACAACAAACAAACACAAACTAGAGCTTCCTGCACTTTTTTTTAAGTTGATGATGTGACAAAGACATGGCACAAATCTCTAACACATTAAGAGAAGAGAAATTAAAGAAAGCAAAAGTGGACAGGGAGTTATAGTTTTAACACCATGGCTGATAAGGCAGCAGAATTTGCAGAAATATATGAAAATAAACAGAATTGTTTTCAAACCAGTCCCAGTGTAAGGGGTGAAAGATCTGCTTTGCGTTCCACAAGCAGGTCATCAGCGCTCGGTTCCTGATAGAGTCTCAAGGTTACTGGGATAGTTTTAAAAATTTATTTTTAGATTTAGAAAGGTTGCTAATCTACATTTGAACAGGAGTTGGAGGAAGAAACAAAACCACAACATGGAAACGCTTTACTGATCGGGGTTAGGAGCATCCTGCAAACAGGCACAGGGTGCCAAAACTGTACATCTCAGGGAGGAAGTTCAGGTGCTGCCATGTTAGTTAAATAAAATAAAAGAGGTGTGTATTCAGTCAGATATTTCAAATGGATCTCTAATCACCTCACACATTAACATACCTTTTATTCTGCTATAGGGTTTGTTTAAACACATGCACATAAATACAGGAATATCAAACATAGGAACCTGGAGATGTTGGTCTATTGGGATAAAGGAATTTGGGAATATGGGAAGCTTGGGACATTAGTCAGTTGTTACATAAGTCCGTGTCCGTGTTAAAACTATAGGAAGCCAGGAATATTCGTCCATTGGGATACAGGAAATTGGGAATATCAGAAGCTGGAGATACTTGTTCATTGGGACATAGGAACTTTGGAATATTGGAAGCCGGGGACATTGTCCCACTAGGATATAGGAATTGGGAATATGTGAAGTTGCTGGGAATATTGGACCACTGGGATGTAGGAAATGGGAATATAGGAAGCTGCTAAGGATATTGGCCCACTGGAATATAGGAATTTGAAATATGTGAGGCTGTGAATATTGTTCTATTGAGATTATAGGAACATGTGAATATAGCCTGGGGATATTTGCCATATATAATCTTGGGAATATTGGAGACTGGAGATACCTGTCCTGGAGAACTTGGGAATATAGAAAGCTGGGGATATTGAACCACTAGAACATAAGAATTGGGCATATATAGAAAGCTGGGAATATTGTCCCATTGGGATTTAGAATTTTGGGAATATAGAAAGCTGGGAATATTGTCCCATGTTGATTTAGGATTTTGGGAATATAGAAAGCTGGGGATATTGGCCAATTGTGAAACAAGAACTTAGGAATATAGGAATCTGAGCATACTGGTCCATTGGGATTTAAGGTCTTGGGAATATAGGTACAGTAGCTGGGGATGTTGGTCCCATTGTGGAATAAAGGAAGTTGGAGATATTGGTCCATTGGTATATATTAACTTGTGAATCTAGGAATATTGGTCCATTGGAATATAGGAAGTAGAGAACTTGGGAATATTAGGAACTTGGGAAATTGGACAATTGGGATTTTTGGACTATAAAACTAGTTCTGAATCTCTTCTGACTTCTTCCCTCTCAGATTTCTCTAAACCCTTCACTGCTGATGACATAGTTTCACTGTACAATGACATGATTTCCATATCACTTAACCTTCATGTGCCTGTCAAAACTAAACAGGTACCTGCGTCTCGTACTTCCCCATGGTTCACCCGTGACCTCACAGTAATGAAAGCTAATGAAAGGAGACTTGAACATCTGTACAAGAAAACTGGACTCTCTGTACATCACTCTCTTTTTAAGGAGAATATCTGTAGGTGCAGGTACACCCTTAATGCTTCTCGCTCTGATTACTATTCATCCATAATAAATGGTGGCTCCTCCAGGCCCAAAACTCTGTTTAGGACTATTCATAAACTTCTTCATCCCCCCACACCATCTACTCCTTGTTCCCCTGCTCAGTGTCAGGTTTTGCAGGATTTCTTTACTGACAAAATGAACAGCATCTACCAGCAGATCCCTGCTGTGCCACAGTCCTTTTTCTCCCAATGTACTCAATTTCCAAATGTCGACAATCTTGTCGCTTTCTTCCCTGTTGATTCATCTACAGCCACAGAAATAAAATCTAAGGCTTCATCCTCTGCTTGTCAACTTGACCCGGCTCCCACTGCTCTTCTTAAATCCTGTCTCTCTTCTGTATTCTTTCCTATAGCTCATCTTATTAATCAGTGTCTCCTCTCTCGTTCTGTCCCCACTTGTCTCAAAATATCTGCTGTGATTCCCATATTTAAGAAGCCTGGGTTAGATTCTTCTTTTCTAGCAAAAGTTATGGAAAGAGTTGTGGCCTCTCAGTTTCAGGAGTTTCTCAGCAGTAATAACCTTTATGAGCCATTCCAATCTGGTTTCCCCCAACTGCACAGTACTGAGTCCACCCTGTTAAGTTTCGTTAATGATCTCTTACTGTCCACTGATGCTGGTTTTCTTAATATTCTCATCCTCCATGATCTCATAGCAGCCTTTGACACCATTAATCATGACATTCTTATCTCCAGACGTTCATCTATTGGAATCTCAGGCTTAGCACTTGCCTGGTTCAGATCCTATCTCACGAACAGGCAACAGTTTGTCACGTTAGGTTCACAGAAATCATCTACTGCTCCAGTGACCTGTCCTTGGTCCCATCTTTTTTATTTTATACATCTCCCCACTAGGTCAAATCACTCGTAAGCATGGGCTTCAGTTTCACTGTTATGCTGATGATATCCAGATCTTCATCAGCACTGCTTCTCCCTCTGTTTCAGCCCACACTCTCAGTACTTGCATCTCAGATGTTAAACACTGGCTGGATGATAATTTTCTGAAACTGTTCCTGAAACTGTCTTTCTGTGCTAGTAGATGGCACTCCTATTAAACCAGCGCAGGCCATTAAAAACCTTGGTTTCTGCTTCAATTCCACACTCACTTTTGAGCCCCACATTAAGTCTCTTAGCAAGACTGCTTTGTATCATTTGCGCAATATTGCGCATCTCTGCCCTTTGCTTAGTAATGATGATGCCAAAATGCTGGTGCATGCTTTCATTTTCTCCCGCATTGATTACTGCAAATCCCTTTGTAATGTCCTCCATACTGAACTGCTAAACAGGCTTCAGTTTATTCAGAATTCCTCACTTTGACTAGGCGCTCTGCACACTCAACTCCTATCCTCCATCAGCTCCACTGGTTACCCATATCGCACCGCATCGAGTACAAACTCCTTTTGACTTTCAAAGCTCTCCATGGTTTTGCCCCTACCTACCTCAGTAACCTGCTCCATCCATACTGTCCCTCACGCTCTCTACGATCCTCCGGCACTGGACTTCTTGTCGTCCCACGCACTACATTCATGACAGTGGGAGGCAGGCCATTCAGCTACCTTCCATACTCACTGAGGGACTGCTCCACCCTGTCTTCCTACTTGTTTTTTTGTTTTGTTTTGTTTTTCCTCTCTCTGTGAAAGGCGCTATACAAATTGAACATATTATTATTATTATTATTATTATTAGTTCTGAACGTATAGGAATTTGAAATTATTTTCTGTGTTGAAAAACAGTCACAGAACACGTCCACCTGAACAAAAAGAGCTCATGTGTGAAGTAATTTTTATTTACAACTCTCTGTACCACAGAAACCCTGTAGATCTTCATCATGTGCAGCCACTCGCCTTTAAATATTAAACATTTCCAACATTCAACAGACCGCATTCAACACTGAATAAACACGTATCACATTGTACAAGGATAAAACAGTAAATCATTTTAAATAATATAGAAACAAAGGAACTTGGCTCACAGGGGAAAGCAGGAAATAGAACCTGGGAACATGGGTACTTGAGGAAAGTGGGAATTAACAACCAGGCCTGTTATGAAGACATAGAAATCTGGGATCTGGGAAACTATAAAATCATGGAAATCTAGGAACCTGGGAACATACAAACTCTAGAATATAGAGATATGACAAGATAGAATTAAAAAGACAGCAACTAACATGTAAATCTGGAAGCACAGAAGCAAGGGAACCCAGGAAAACGGAAAAAAGGGAACTGGAAACATATGAACATAGGAATAGACTGAACGGCTGCTTTATTACAGCCACCCAACTAGTAGCGCATTGGACCTATTTTGGCAATTAATCTTAGAATTGTTCAATATCGACCCATGAGGACAGGACAGGACAGGACAGCTCTGCACAGTCGGTCCTAAATTAGACGGAGGTACTGACAGGTTCTACCTCGTCCCAGAGATGCTCTATAGGATTAAGACCTGGGGACCTGAAGTCCTGGGCAGCAACGAGAACTCACCTTCATGTTCTTGAAACCAATTTGACTTAAAGTGTCCTTCGAACGGATGAACTTGGTTCTTTGATTCATGCTGCTTACGCCACTGGTATGGTGAAACAGAAATCTGGAATCATCTGACCAGACCATGTTTTTGAATTTGGAAAGAAAGGAATAACCGGCTGTAGAAATTTTGGGAATATTAAAACCTGAGAATGTTTTTCTCGTTTTTAACCCCACTTATGTTGGTCAGATTGTGGGAGAGTCTGGAGTCTGTTCTTGAATTCACAAGAAAGTTTTTATACCCTGAATGGCGCCCCAGTCCATGGTAGGGTTGGGGAGGGGTAAGACCCCACTGTAGGGCACCGTCAGAACCTGAAATCCTGCTGCACCGCCCAAGCACTCCATGGAAAAACCTACTCTTAAAAAATCTAGAAAACAAGGAATAGAGACAGAAACTTAGCAGAGTTTTAGCTGTTAAAATTGGTTAAGATGATTGATATCAGTTTCACAGTCACTTTAAGTCTTAAAGTCTACGTGTGCTCATGAACTGTCTGTAAGTCTTTCAGTGTCCGCCAGCTTCTAATCAGACCATTTTCTGTGGTGACGATGGTTTCGAGCCGATTTGTGCCTTTTTCTGTTAACCAAATACGTCCCTGGAGCGCCTCGCCTCTTTTCTCGGTACAGCATTCTCTCTTTAAGCCTTCTGATGAATTTCTGTCGCTCGTTTTTGAACAGGTTCCTCTCGTATCGCCTGAAGAACACCAGCCAGAACTGATCCTCCTGCAAACACACACCAACACCAGAGATGAGAGAGAGAGAGAGCAGAGCTTCTTTCATAAAGGATAAACATACACCTTTAAACAGGTATGTGCAGCATAACGTCTGATCTCATTTACAGCACTGTGCAAAAGTCTCAGGCCACTGTTAAATTTGTTGTTTTATCAATGGTATAAAGATCATATATAACATTTTTGTCACTCTTTTCAACCATTCTTCATTCCAATCTTTGTGAGCGAGCTTTAGCATATCTTATCCTTTTCATCTTGTTCCCCTTCAAAAAATGTGGTTTCTTGGCTGCTACCATTTCAAAAGACCATTCCTGATCAAGCTTCTTCAGACTGCAGAAGGATCGGCTTAAAACGAATGGCCAGCTACAGTGCGCTGAAATTGCAAAATATTAAATTTAAAAGCACTTTGTGGCTCGTCTGTGTGCGATGGGGGTCGCATAATCACCGCGCCATGGCTGAACACAGGTTCAACAGGTGCAGCTGATGCAGGTGCCATAACCCTTACTGCCACCTCAAACAAAGAGCTAATGGCAGGGTGTGCCTGTTCATGGCCCAAACCTAAAGGCAGCTCTGTCCATCACAAATGTCCAGATGGTGGTTCAGCTGAATTTGGGGACTAGAACATAAATCTCTCTTCTGTTTTTTGTGGTATGTGCATTGAAACAAATCACCCAATTATGTTTCAACAAACAAATTCCCTAAAAATGGAAATGTTTAATAAAAAATAATTCTTAAGTCATGAATACCAAGTCAAAGACAACTCGTGTTTTTTATCACCGCTAGTCAAGCATGTCCCAATCCTTAAATTTGCGACTTAAGCCTGACTTGATTCCCCCAACTCCCTCTCTCAGTGCCTATGAGTATCCATCCTACAGAGGGTTCATGACGTTGGTGTCATTGTGACGTTAGCTCAACAGGACTGTCGTGGCCTAGTGGTGAAGGTCCAGGGTTCAAATCCGACCTCTGCCAAGCTGGCACTGTTGGGTCCTCGAGCAAGGTCCTTATTCCACAATTGCTCGGATTGTAAGATTGTATAACTTGTAAGTCAGTCTGGATAAGGGCGTCTGCTAAATGACATAAATGTCCGGATCTCAGTGTTCATGGATGACGTACCGTCACCTGCTCTGGAGTCGGAGCCGAGTGTCGGCGCTCTCTTTTAGGTTTGGCGCAGTAACGCTCCAGATGCTGCAGGTCACATCCTTTAATGCAGCACTGCTCCACGATACCTTTACCTCTGGAGCGAGGACCTGGACTCCTCACCGACGACCCACGACCTGCTCACACACACCACAACGACACCTTCTGTTAGCTAACGGCAGCTAACCTGCCAGTTGTGTACAGCTCAGTTTCTATTTATACTCAGAAATGCTTCTATGATTTACAGCTCATGTTATGAGCTAACCTGAAATGACTTCAGTAAGGATTTTAGGTCAAACATTTGCAAAATCTTATGGTTAGCACCAAGCCAGCCGGCTAACAAGAGTTAACATGGGACACTTTCTTAGATGGTTTTAAATATACACTCACAAACACTCATCTTCAGCGCTAACACTAGTTTTCCAGCATGTTCTCTAGTTTATATTTATAAATTGAAAGTCGTCATGCTAATGCAAATATAGCTATCGTAAGCCCAAAAGAATATACTATATTAATAAATGCTCGCTCCGGTGCTAACAGTAGCCGGCTAGCTAACAAGACAACATGACAGACTTTCTACGATGATTACAGATACCTCTAGTCAGCTAACTAACACGAGCTAATGCTAACCTAATATTTCTGAAGTTCAAGTCATGTGTATACATGCTCTTAACCTTCATTGCTAATGCTAATATTGCTAACATAAGCCAAAGAGCAATAAGCTATACTAATAAACACTCGTAATCTCTAGTGCTAACAGTAGCCAGCTAGCTCACAAGAGTTAACATGACAGACTTTCTTAGGCCTTTTTTAATCTTTGTTTTTAAAATATGATGAATCTTCACTGCTAATACTAGCTAGTTATTAGAAATTAAGCTTTTGGTGGATTATCTTAATCGCACACTGAAAAAACAACCTTTGATTGAAGTTCATTTAGTCTGAGAAAAAAAAAATCCCTTACCAAGAAATAATTATTTCTAACAAACCCAAACATTTACACGATTATTGGCCCCTAGAAATTCTTAGAAACAAAATGTAATGGAAGCATTTTCTACATTTATATTTTATTTTTTTGTTTATGTCGATAAGAGTGTTTACGAACTTTCAGTAGTAATCCGCAACTTCCTGCTTCACATAAATATATGAGGTGACACAGAGTTGAAATTCCCTTAGTCTTCTTCACCATGGGACAGACAAGAGAACTCACAATTCAAATAAAAACAGATCAATTGAAATTTTCAAAAAGCTTCAATCAACTGGAACTGTGACAAACCTAACTAAATGAGGACTCAAGCATATTTAGTTCCCACACACACTGAGGAGGATGGTAAAAAAGGCAAAAAAAATCCCCAAGAATCATTGTTGGAGAGCTACAGAAAGACGTCTCCACCTCTACCATCAGATGCCACCTCCATGCCAACAGATTATTTGGAAGGCTTGCCAGGAAAAAGGCACAAACATAAACATCAGGGTTCGTATTCATACAGATTCTAAGAATCCTCCTAAAGAGCTCCTATTTTAGCCTAAAAACTCCTACCTATGAGTTTTAGCTTAAGAGTGATTCAGAAGCGATTGGAGAGCAACTCTGAGAAGGAGAAGTCAAAAACCTTTATCTCAATAAGGAGACATGGGCTATTTCACACTATTTCCATAGGGTATTTTACACTAATCTCACACACCTGCGTTTATTTCTTTTATTTTATTGAGTTTATTTACCATGCTGATAATTTTGTAGCCTGTTCAATCTGTTGGATATCCTATTAACTGGAAGAAATGTGGCTCTGATCTTTTCAGGTATGACTGCTGCCGTGTTTAATCTATTAAGCTGTTGCAGTTGGTTTATACGTAGCCTTCATTTCAGGAATTACAGCATTGTTGCACTGGGAAGGAGACGTGAATGAATCCCTAATAAGATCAACCACCAACATTCCTGCATGATCTAATCAGTATCGTTTGATTATCTCACTGTTATTCAGTGTTTGGAGAATGTTTCTTCTGCCTCATCTTCTTAAGAGAACTCCTGAGCCTCCTAAAAGTCCTCCTCCCCCTAACACTTTTTCGCCTTTGAAGCTCTTTTAGGGGTTAAGATGCTTTTTGAATAACTTTGATTCCCACTAGGATCTACTCCTAACCTTAAGAGGGAAACGCACACAATTTTGTCACTAGGAGCTACTCTTAATTAATCTACAGGGACTTTGGCAGGAACCGAAAAATGTTCAAGCTTTGGGTTAAAGCTTTTTGGCAACTCCTCTGCAAAGAACCTGATGCCCACTGTTAGGTGGGCCAGACTCTGTGATGTTGTTGGTTCTGTTTTTCCTTCAAAAGCCCCAGGAACCTGGTTATGGTACATGGCATTGTGGACTCCAAAGTATTAGGACATTTTAAATCAAAAACTGTCAGCCTCTGAACAGAAAATGACATTGAAAAAAGTTTACGTTTTCTTTTTAACATATCCTGCATCCAATAAGTCTGAACCACTCATACTCGCCATCAGAAGTAAAAAAGAACACAGAATTTAGCATTCAGTAGCGATTGATCAAGGAACTATGATGCTGATGTTAATTATTTGTGATCGCCGGGTCTAAATTCACAGATGAATAATAAAAGAGAATTTCCTGATGGCTTACTGCTGATGGAGAAATCAATTTGAATGCAAGGAGAACCAGGAGTGGAAGAACCGCAACTCATCATATACATCGAGGGCGATTTTTAATTACCTACACAAGCAGCTGAAGCTGATTTGTGGCTGAGACAGGAACAGGTTACCACATGCTGGCTTTCAGTTTGTTTGGTTTATGAGTTAGATAAAGCTGTTCGTTACATTCTCACACCTCACTGCATCCTTACTCCAAACAGATGGGCTCTGGGACCTCCTACGGGGCTTTCAGAAGAGTTCGGGATTTACGCTGGAGATGTTGATATGTATCGCAATTCTGTACCAAACCTAAAAGTGATCCAGAGGGGAACTGAAAAGACCTGATTCAACTTTCCTATTCAGACCAGCATTAAACTAACAAATCTATCACACATGAGGGAAAAAATCAGAATTTAAACCATGCTAACGTACTGAAGCTACTTAATGAACAAGCTACAGCAAATTAACCTCAAAGAAGCTAACCAACATGAAACGGAATACGATACAAAATGCTACATTTATAATTAGTGGTTCAATCGTGGTCTGCTAATAGACTCTGTGCTCTAAACAATAACTAACTACATATTCTCTTTTCTCTCCAAGCTTGTGTTCCAGTACCAGTTCCAGCACCACACACTAAGAGGTTAATCCGCTTCAGGCCCACCCAAGCTGTTCTTCCATCATCAGATCTTACAGTCACTCATATTTCTCTTCACTACTGTCTTATATGCTCTAGCTTTTATATTCTCTATGTTATGATGCTTTTTATAATATTTCATTTTAATTAGATAACTTGATTAATTTTTATATATCATCGAAGCCGCCCAGGCAGGTCGGGTCCTTTTCTGAGTCTTGGTCCTAACAGGTTTTTTTCCTTATAACGTTTAAGGATTTTCCTTGCTGCCCTAGGCTTGCTCAATGTGGGACTGGCCTCAGATATTAGAAAACAATCTAAAAGTGTAAACCTGCTTTGAGACACTGCTCTAATGCTGACTCAACTTGACTACATAAACTAAACCAATCGTTATAAATCATAAGGCAGAATTTTTTCATAGTTTCCTTTCTCATGTTTTCGCACCACAGGAACTGGGGGATTTTAGTTCTTAGAACATGGTGTATAGGGAATGTTTTATTAGGGTACAGGCTAATCACTGCCTGCTTATGTCACCTACAGTGGTGCTTGAAAGTTTGTGAACCCTTTAGAATTTTCTATATTTATGCATAAATATGACCTTTCGCTTTCGAGTCCATCTTAGAATCCATGGGTATCACTCAGAATGTGATGGGACCAACCCACCGCTGTAATCATACTTTAGATCTAATATTAACATTTGGTATCAATATAGATAACCTTGATGTTTTCCCGCAAAGTGATTCGATTTCAGATCACTATCTTTTAGTATTTGAGCTATCTCTAATAAATAAAATCCTTCTGC